>CAXHWN010002137.1:387500-435000 GCA_964020975.1 Hermodice carunculata | reverse complement strand
CCTATAAAAGGCAACTGGTGGTTTTAAACTGGTCCTCTCAACCTTTGAAAAACTCTTCATTAACTACAGACTTCAAGGTTATTTTTCAAAAATATATAGGCCTAACCACCCAAAATTGATCAATGGAGCTCAAAATAAAAAGAGACATGGTAGGCCTGTGTTTTCTTGCTTCTTCTGACTTGTCAACTCAGTTGACAGCAAAAAGAGAAAGTAAGAATACCTCATTTTCGTGATACTGATGAATTTGGAATATTAAAAAACGCTCTATCTCCATTATAACTAGGAGTCGGAGAGCTCAGCCCACCACACAACATATCCAATAAAGTATTTATCAAATCTTGACCTCCAAAATTCCGGTGATTGTGCTCAGTTACAGACAAATTTGGGACATGCTGTTACCCACATGACTGACACTGCACATGCACTGGTTGGTTTTACCCAATAACTGACTGTAAAGGGACAGGGTGGTTTTCACTTGACACATTATTATGACTTTTGACACATTTTCAAAATTACAAAAAAATCGGTTAGGGTATCCGCTCATGTTAGCACTGTTGAAACAAGAAGAGAAGCAAATCTGACGTCCTACATAGGCCGTTGGCTTACATTTCGTTAATGTAGGATCCTTGGCTCATGGTTACTGCTAAACATTCATAGCTAGAACTATCAGTAACTCGAGGAGTCATGATGACAGTTTTCAGGATACAATTCCCTTTGCCAGCTACCACATGTAAAGTTGCACTCATTTTAATTACAATTGAGATTCAATTTAAAAAAACAAAAAGAAAGGAAGAAAACTTAGAGAAATAGATTAAAGAAAAAGAGAGAAAGAAAGAAGCGAAGAAAGAACAAGAAAGAAAGAAAAGAAACAAAGAGAAACAGAAAGACAGAAAGAAAGAAGGAAAGAGAGAGAGAGAAAGAAAGAGAGAAAGAGAGAAAGAAAGAAAGAAAGAAAGAAAGAAAGAAAGAAAGAAAGAAAGAAAGAAAGAAAGAAAGAAAGAAAGAAAAAGAACTACCATGTCTGTATTTTCAAAAGGGGGAAGAATGGCTTGGGTTAACAGCTTGTCTTCACATACCTTGCACGCACAGGAAAGATGTTGATTCAGTCCAAATCCTGGCACTGAAATAGCTGTGATCAATTTTCCATCGCTCCTAATTCGCATAATTTAACTTAATGAGCCTTGCGTTCATTATTGATTGAAAACCGGTTTCTTAACAACATAATATGTTGGTCTACTTTCTAATTACATTGGCATTTTCATATTAGTAACATGCAAAACAAATCATTTTGCCCCATATCTCGACCTACATGTATGTCTTGGTCTCTCCCCAGAGCTTCATATGCTGCTGATTCTTTTCGTTTGGTGGATGAAAATGGAGACATTTCCCTGGGTCCCCGGCTCAATAAAGTGTGGTTCATCAGTGTACAAATACACTCTTCTTCAAGTCAATATTTAAATAACCCTCGTATCTGCCAACAAACAGCCACCGCTAGGTGAGACAGTAACACCAAAAACATAATTTATCTGACCATTAATCTGTCATCTCATTAGAGGGCACCAGGCTTTATTTATGTTTGTGTGCCACAACAGACATATTGTTTTTCAAGGAATTCTTCCTTCTTTCTTTCTTTCTTTCTTTCTTTCTTTCTTTCTTTCTTTCTTTCTTTCTTTCTTTATAGGCAAATTTGTCCGACATTTCATTTGAAAATTACATGAGAAACTCAAAACTAGGAAATTTTATACTTCCATACATGAAGTCTTGAGTTTTGTAAAGAGGTTCAATAGTTTTCAAAATTAAGCAAATTAGGGCCATTTGAAAATTTAAATCTTGGATATCTTCAAAACTATCATAGGTACAGGTAACTAATCAAACTTCAATTAGTATGCTCGAAACACTGCACATTTTTTATAATTTACATGTGACCTCTAAAGGTCAGAGGTCAAGGTCATCTGGACCTTTGAAATTTTCATGCAGCCATAACTCGGTCAATTTTAATCAAATTTAGATCAGCTTGGGCTCATATTGTGGCTATTGTAACACCTCAGATTTTTGTAGTTTACATGTGACCTCTAAAGGTCAAAGATCAAGGTCATTTGGACATTTGAATTTTTTTCTGGCGATAACTAGGGACATTTGTTTTCCAATTTTGATCATATTGGGCTCAAATCGTAGATATTGTAACATTGCACTTTTTTTTGTTATTTAAATATGACCTCTAAAGATCAAAGGTCAATGTCGATTGAACCTTTGAAAATTTTATCTTGCCAAAACTCGGTCTATTTTTAACCAATTCTGATCATGTCGGACTGAAATTATTACTATTGTAACACTGCACATTTTTGTAATTTAATTGTGACCTCTAAAGTTCAAAGGTCAAGGTCATTTGGACATTTGAAATTCTATCTAGCCAGAAATTGGTTAATTTGCATCAATTTTTGATCATATTGGGCTCAAATTGTAGCTAATTTAATACTGCATATTCTTGTTTTAGCATGTGACCTCTTAAGGTCAAAGGTCAAGGTCATTTGGACCTTTGAAATTTACATCCAGTCATAACTTAGCCAGTTGCCATCCAACTCTAATCATTTTGTACTCACATGGTTGGCATTGCACAAAAACACATTTTGGTTATTAAAGTGTAATCTCTAGAGGTCAAAGGTCAACGTCATTCAGCCGTATGAAAGTTTCATCGAGTCGTTACGTAGTCAATTTTCATATGATTTGGTTCGTGTTGGGCTTAAATTGTGGGAATTGTAACACTGCACATTTTCGTAATTTACATGTGACCTCTAAAGGTCAAAGGTCAAGGTCATTTGGACTATGAAATTTTCATCCAGCCATAAGCTTATTGTAATGTAAAGTACCAAAGGACAAAAGTTATAGCATCTAATAGATACAACTTTTGAAGGCACACAGACAGATTTGTTTTGAAGCAAATCTTTTTTTTCTAGTTTCTATTGTTGTATGGAGTTTTACATCATTTAAAAACGTACAAGGCCTTCTTTTCTGTTTTTCTCGGCAACTTTAAAATGTCTTAATGGTGGAGCAACAGCACGTTTTAAGTGCGAGCTCATTGGCTGTCGAAAGCTCTGCCCACCAAAGAGAGCACCTGGAAGAAACAAGTAAGCACTGACCCAAATCTGAACGCAGGTATCCTAAAAGACCGGCAAACAATGAAAGATCTGGAACAAGGTGAACATCAATTTGGGTGCAGTGTGTACCAATCCATTCCCTGTCACGTTGGCATTTATATGGGGACAGGCACCGCAAAAGCAAAAGCTTCACAATTATTGTAAAATACTGCATTCAAAAGTCCTCAGGAAGTCACTAAACTGAACACCCTGGTTTCCTAGAATTTATTTTCTTCTTATTTATTTATTTGTTTGTTTGTTTGTTTGTTTGTTTGTTTGTTTGTTTGTTTGTTTGTTTGTTTGTTATTTTGTTTGTTTGTTTGTTTGTTTGTTTGTTTGTTTGTTTGTTTGTTTGTTTGTTTAAGAATATGTTTACCCTGGGTGACCCTTTCAGAGCACAGCTCTGTTCTTCCAAGGGGCCCAGCATACATCTAGATGCATAACTTAACTAAAAAAATGAATGTAAAAGGAAACAAATCTGAAACTAACTAAATGCTTATAAGCGTTAATATGACAAGGCGAGATTACTAAACAAATCTTCAAGACTAGAAAACTAAATGGAGTTGAGAAACACAGGTATTAAGATACATCATTTTAAAAAGTGAGCCTTGTACTGACATTAAAAATCACACACATTTTTCCAGTCCTTTAAACAGTCCGGCAGGCTATAAAAAAATGCAAGCACCTTCATACACAAGCGAACGTTTGAATATACTTTTTTTTCAGAAAAAGGAACATGGATATTATTTCCCGTTGTGTATCGTGCTGAATAGTGATTAATTTCGTTTAGAAGGCAGATTTGGTCTCAAAGATAGTTAGGTGCTAGACCATGCCTGCATTTGAACATTAGAATAGCCATATAAAACTGCGCCCTCTCTTTAATTGTCTTCCATTTCAAACTTCTAACAATGTCTACACACCTAAGGTTTACATGATCATGATTACTCGAGACTATTCTGGTTGCAGCGTTTTGCAGCCTCTGTGCTATTTTAAGCCCCTTCTCTTAAGTCTTAATTAATGGTTGTCTATTTTCTTTTTTAAAATATTCTTTCGAGATTGCATCATTAACTGTTTTCATCATGCAATATTTGCTAATGATGTTCATTTGTACCGTTTATTGTTACTTGATTCCCAACATTTATTGGTATTTTACAATACTTTGCATAGGCGTAGGGTTTGTGTACATGTGTATGGGAACATGTTTTGTCGTGGTTGTTCTTAATTGCCATATAACCACATACAATATTTGGTTTCTAATTGGCCCTCATACTATGTATGTACTTGTTTATAACAAATTTGTAATATACGTCTACTTTTTGATAGTTTATCACATATGTTTCAACTCTATGTGGCTCAAGCATATTATCATTATGAATCACATGTACAGTGCTTTTCCACGCTTATTTATGAGAACAGTTGTGTCCCAATTACTTACACATTTTTCGTCCTCTCATTTGTATTCTATTTGGTGCGCAACCATCCCAGAATGTCAACACTGTTTACAGCTAACTTCCTTTGAGATTCACTTACTCTATATCATATCTTATGTTTGGATTGCAAGCTACTTTTGCAACTATTACTGTTGTTATTACCGTCAAAGATTACTTCTAACTTATATAGAAAACTCTATTCTATCTTGGAAGTATGTTAAACTTGATGATTATTTGCTCATAATTATATCTTCCGGTGGAAGCCGGGGGACATATTGTTTTATTGCCCGTTTCTTCCGCTTGTTGTTGTTGTTGTTGTTGTTGTTGTTGTTGTTGTTGTTGTTGTTGTTGTTGTTGTTGTTGTACAGGTTCTTCAACACTTGGTTTCCGTGCGATAAGTCTTGAAGGACTGGACAGAATTTGATGAAACTTGGTAGGGTTATGTATCTAGGCCAGACCTAGGTTAGGATTGTATTGGATGACCTTGAGCGAATTCTCAAGGTCACAGGGTCACTTATGTGAAATTGGTTTCCGTTCGATAAGTCATGAAGAACTTGATGGGATTTGATGAAACTTGGTAGGATTATGTATCAAGGTAAGACCAAGGTTGGGACTGTATTTGGGTGCCCTTGACGTAATTTTCAAGGTCACAGGGTCACTTATGTGAAATTGGTTTCTCAGCAATAAGTCTTGAAGAACTTGATGAAAATTGCTAGAGTAATGTACCTAGGTGAGAGCTAAAATAGGATTGTAATTTTCAAGCAAACTTTGTCATTTGTAATTTGTTATCACCTGTAGCTTATTCAGAGACGTAAGTGTTCCACCAGGAGACATTTGATTTTCTGTTGGAAAATCAGTCTGTTCTAGTTTCCCCACTTTTAATCTCACTGGCAGGGGATATACAACTCAATCCAGGGCCTGCTACTAATTTTCGAGATATAACTCTCTGTCATATTAATGTTCGCAGTCTGACTCAGGATAAAATGCGGTGTATCTGTGCGGACATTGCCCACCAGCACGATATTATAGCCATGTCTGAAACGTTCTTATCTCAGAATTCATCCGACAGTAATTTTGTGTTGCCTGGTTTCCACTCACTTACGCGTAGGGATCGCCCTAGCGGCCTGGGTGGAGGTGTTGGACTGTATATTTCTCAACAGCTTCTAGCATCTAGGCGTCATGATCTGGAAAGTCCCGACTTAGAACTTTTGTGGGCAGAAATTAAATTACATAATAATTCCTTTTTATTAGAGGTTGTCTACAGACCACCCGATTCGCCCGTGTCATTCTGGGGCAATTTGCAAACCAATCTTGATCACCTCAAAACTGTAGGTATTGATAACATTATTATAACAGGCGATCTGAATGCTGATTTTACTACAGCACCAGGTAGAAAACTTGATCATTTTTGTACAACAAATTTTCTTGTCCCCCATATACATGAACCTACGCGTACAACTCATAATACATCAAGCTGTCTCGATCAAATAATCTCTAATATTCCAAACTATATTTTAGAACCACACGTTTTGCCACCGATTGGTAATTGCGATCACTGCGTGTTGTCTGCCAATATTTTATTCCGACGGAAGATTGAAACTGCTTATAAAAGATTAATTTGGGAATATGAAAAGGCAAATTTTAATGATTTTCGTGACCACTTAAGTCGGATATCTTTGGATAATTACTTTTTATCCAATGATATAAATGAGTGCTGTCTATATTGGACGGAAGGCTTTCTACAAGCCGCTATAGCTTGTATACCCAACAAAGAAGTTATAATCCGGCCTGACGATTTACCGTGGTACACTTCAGCCTTGCGCTGCGAAAAGCGCAAAGTTATGCGAGCTTTTTTGAAAGCAAAAGACAGTTATCACGGACCTCATAGCCAGGAACTATGGGCTTCATATAATCGGCTTCGCAACCAATATCAGGAGCATCTCCATACTGCTGAAGAGCAACATAATAGCAAATTAAGTAATTCCCTTAAAAGTCCCCAAAAGAAAAATAAAGCTTGGTGGAGGACTGTAAAATACTTTTTAAATAAAAATCATCGCCAAACTATACCATCCTTGCTTTGAGATGGTAAACATATAACCGATAATGCTTCCAAAGCTGAAGAATTTAATGCCTTTTTCTTAAGACAAAACATTGATACATCAGCAGCTCGTAACCTTACTTCTCCCGATCACCCCACTAATACTATCAGGAATTTGGAAATTTGTGAAAATGAAGTTCTTGATATACTTAAATGCCTTGATACAGCAAAAGCTACTGGTCTTGATGGAATAAGTCCAAGACTCCTGAAAGAAGCTGCCCCGATAATTTACAAACCACTTACGAAATTATTTAACATGTCCCTAAATCTAAAGCAGTTCCCATCCATTTGGAAAAAGCACATGTCACACCACTCCAGAAAAAAGGAGATGATAACTTATGTAATAATTATTGTAGTGTGTCCTTATTAAGTTGCACAGGTAAAATATTTGAAAGGGTAGTTTTTAAACATGTTTTCAACTTCTTTCGCGATAACATGATCATTTCGGTCAATCAATCTGGTTTTATGCCTGGTGACTCGACAGTCAACCAATTACTTTCACTTCACCACGAATTATGTGTAGCCATTGATGAAGAAAAAGAAGTGCGAATTATATTCCTTGATATAAGCAAAGCTTTCGACAAAGTTTGGCATGAAGGTCTTTTATATAAATTGGAGAAAAACGGTGTAACTGATAATCTTTTGAGCTGGTTCCAAGACTATCTTCACAATCGTAAACAAAGAGTCGTCCTTAACGGACAATCCTCTAGTTGGGGTACCATTACTGCCGGTGTGCCCCAAGGTTTCGTTTTAGGCCCCTTATTATTCTTAATCTATATTAATGATATTGTGAATGTTGTGAATTCAAATATCAAACTTTTTTCTGATGACACTTCGCTCTTTCTTACCATTGACGATCCAGCCCATGGTGCAGCGATCATGAATAATGATCTTTCTTCTTTGGACGAATGGTCCAAAGACTGGCTTGTCTCCTTTAACGCACAGAAAACCGATGCAATGCTTGTTTCCTTTAAGCACGCACGCGATCACCCTCCTCTCATCTTCCAGGGTCACCAACTTGAGAATGTACCCGAACACAAACACTTGGGGCTTACTTTAAAATCAAATCTAAAATGGAATTCCCATTGTGACTAAAGCATCTAAACCGTTAAATGTCACGAAAAGCTTGCAGTATCGTTTAGATCGTGAAACACTAGAAGTGATTTATATGTCCTGTATCAGATCTATCATGGAATATGGCAGTGAAGTCTGGGATGGTTGTGCACAATCCGATAAAAAATTCTTGGAAGATTTACAATTAGCTGCGGCCCGTATTGTGACGAGAGCAATGAAAACTACGCCTAGTGAGAAGCTGTATGAAAAAACGGGATGGGAAAAATTATCTGATCAAAGGGAAAGGTCCAAGCGGATCATGATGTACAAAATTGTTCATAAATTAACCCCCAGCTATCTTTATACTGCTCTCCCAAATGTCCCAACTCCGGTGGACAACCCTCACCCTACCAGGTCAAGTTCTAATTTAAGATCGCGCTCTGAGTTATCTTCCTTTGATTCCAGAACAGTTTTCTTTCAAAAATCATTTTTTTCCTTCCGCTATCAAATTATGGAATCTACTTCCGTCGGAAACTAGAAACTTATCGACTCTAGCTCAGTTTAAAAGGAAAATTTCCCCTCCCAGATCATATCCCGTCAGATATCCAGAATTACTTAATGTTGGTAAGAGACATTTATCTATTATACACTCCCGCTTACGTATGGGCCGCAACCAATTAAACGAACATCTGTTTAAAACAGGTATAAAAGAATCTGCTATTTGCTCATGCGGAGCAGCTTCAGAAAGCATCTGGCATTACTTTCTTACGTGTCCCCGTTATGGTGCTGCTCGAGATATCCTTCATACATCAGTTAGCGCTCTGGCACCATTCTGAAAAAACAATTTTGTTTGGCAGCGATCTTTGTAATCTTGAAGACAAAATGAGCATTTTTCTAGCAGTACAAGAATTTATAGAAAAAAGCAAACGTTTTCAAAGTGGAGCAGTAACGTAGTTTTTTACTTGCAAATCTATTGATATTTTATGCAATCCCGGCAGTGGTAATCTATATGCCCCTCTGTCTGTGCTCGTTTTAGTGGTGTCTATCTCTTCTATGTATCCTCCGCTACACCGCTCATCGATTCATTCCATTTACTGACTCGATTAGCGATGATACTCAGGAGTTGTATTGTGCCGTTCGTCCTGTTATTTATCTGCAAGAAGGATTAATATAGGGCCACACCCTGCTTCCTAATCGTATTTCTTCAGAAATAAAATACGTTTAAGCCAACCCCCTTTTCCATACAAGTACCCCACACAGTGTCGGCGTAATCAATACAAGGTAGCATTGTTGACTTAAATATAAATTCTCAAGTTTGTCTTAGCAAAATCTTACTTAATCGTCTTAGTACGGCTAGTTTCCCCTTGACTTTTGTATGCGGTTTCTTCACGTGCGTATTCCAAGTGCGTATTCTTCTTTCGTAACAGGCTGTGCGTGGTTACCATGTGCCCCTATTCCCTGTGAAGCGTGAGCCTTCATTTTCTCACTAATGGAAGCCAAAACTTATAAAAACGTGGCTCATTTGGGTTAAAAAAAGTTGACTTCAGGTCTGTCGTTCACATGCAGATGACGCTGTAATGCACGATACAGGGAATCTGGAAGGCATGACTTTTTATCATTTCTTTTTGCTTTCTGTAGAAAGAAAAAACTAATGCGGCATTTCGTCAATGATATGTATATTTTTGTGATATCTTCAGAAATGGGATAACAATCTGCCTGTCTTGTCTCGGCCAATGGATTAGTCCATTTTACCCACTGCAGATACACATCGACGCCGCATTCATTAGTATTTTGTGTGTTTTCCGGGACCACTTGTTTGAATATTTCATCTAATTCTGATGCACTCACCGGCTTGTCAAAGCGCGTCACTGCAGAAATAGGGAGCTCCCTGGCAGATGTAACTAGCAGAATGTGACTTTTTTTCCTGGCCCCCATTTGGAATAAATCTTTAGTTGAGATACCTTTCAGGTCCTCCGACATAAATTCCTAGGCAAACAGAGCATTCTCCCCCTCACCCAAAGTTAAAGCGTCCGACGGGTCCTACATATTTTTTTCGATGTGCAAACATGTGCAGGCAGAATAAACACCCATGTGCTTAAAATTAGCTTGATCATCGCTTTGACATGGAAGTGGACACATGTGTTCTATCGTGTGCACGGGAGGACCCACCTTTTAACACCTATATAAGATGCTAGCCAATCAGTGTTGCGTGTTTAGTAGGTTGAAAAGCAAGGTGAGAAGTCAAAACATTTTCATGTCACCTACGGGCTCCGCCCTTCGGTAACATTAAAATGTTTTAACGTCCCACCTTGCCTTTTAACCTACACTAAAGTGAAAGTGCGCTCCCTGTTACAGACTGCATTTTCATTGGCCCATCAAAAACCACGCCTCCTGAGCAGGTACGCGAGAGCCAGGTGGAAAAGAAATAACAAATGTCAAAATACCATGAGGCAAGCTGAAAAGAGACAAAATTTATATGGCACGGAAGTGTTATGCAATGTTCGATAACAATACCTTAGCCGCAGTGCCAACTACATGAGACAGGTAGTGAAAATAAGCTATGTGAAAGATTTGACATTTTAGTGTGCAAAATTGTTGTACACTTATTTACCACACATCACATATCTGAAATAAAACAGGTGCGCCAAATAAATAAACAGATATACTTTAAGTTGCCTTACTTTGAAATAACCACCATAAAGATGCACCAGTACCTAAAGTAAACAGAAGAGAAACTGAATGGTTTCATTCCTTCAAGGCCAGAGATATTTTGAAATAGAATTATATCTATCTAGTCAATCTCGATTGGCAACTTCTATTTCAAAAGACATTTATAATGATAAGTATTTATGAGAATATTTCATTTCTTTTTAGTTTTGTGGAACTCATTTCTCCATCGTGCCCACTGCATTTAAACTAAAGCCCCCAGCTGGCCTACTTGTTTGCAATTCGCGTAGTTACTACGCTGAGGAACAGCGCTCCTCACCTTCCCGTCTGACTATGTGTCCGACGGGTTCGTCCATTCTATTACCTGTGTGCTCAGCGACATATGTTTTTGCTGGCAAAATTGTGTCTGTAAGGGTGACATTTGCCTGCGGAGCAGACTCTAACATTGTTGTTCACGTAGCACTAGGCCGATTCGCAGGCAATGTTAGCAATTGCTGGAAACAAATCGTAGATCCAAAATGTCTTGCAAATCGTCATCAGCCCAAAACAAAATTTCCGTCTGCATTTTCCATCTTAATTGATAAGACCCGAACTGTACACATTTGCATGGTATAATGTCTTGTGAGCAAGTGTGGAAACTGGCGTTCGCTTGGCTACTCGACACCCACGTGACTTAATCCTTACTTTTGTTCAGATAAATTTCTTGTGCTAACTAATCTAGTTCTTGTTTTAAAGTTTTTATTTTTTAATTTTCGTCAGATAGCCATGAATTAGGGATTCTGATTTTATGGGACGATAACTGAAGTATGCTGGTAACTGTTTATTAACAAATTTGCCTATGCCAGGAAACAAAAGCAAATATTCACTTATGTAATATTGTGAAAGTTGTTGAAGGAAAATGTCACATAATTTAAACCATTTTTAGCTTTTGAAACTTGGTTCTGTATGTGTGAGTTACTTACTATGATTTACTTTTATTGGAGGATGAATACATTCAAAGTGTATTCATCCTTCTATCGCGACCACACCAACTCAGTCTCTGCGACTGATAGGCGCGTGCGTAGCTTGCGCCATGCACAGACAGCATCAATGCCATAACCAATCGGTGTTGGTTTCTAAGTTGGTTATGAGGCAATATGAGAGTAAACAGACTTCACTGACAGCCGGGGCTCTGCCGTTGGCTGTCATCAAATTCTGTTCAACTCGCATCTTGCCTTATAACTGACACTTGATCCTACAGTGATTGAATAATATTTTGTAGCATTGTCGCGCACTGTGCTTTGTGTGCAATGAACGAAGCGAAACTTTACACCTCTGTGCCAGGAAACAAAAGCAAATATTCACTTACGTAATATTGTGAAAGTAGAATCAGATGATCTGTTCTGCTGGACATTTGAACATTCGACATTTTTGTAGGAGAACAAAATGGCAAATATGAACGAGAACAGAGACTTAAATGTCCTAATCCAGAATTAAACACTGAAGTTGGGTCCCTTTCTGAAGGTTTGACCGAATTAATTGGTGATATTTAACAACACTTGGACTCTATCGAAATGCAACAGTGGTATTTCCATCGTGGTACCACAATTATCCGTTTCCATGTTCCCTAAGATGCCAGATTTGGACAACCATTGGCAAATGAAGAATTACAAAAGAAAATCGCTGACAGCGTACCGAAACTTAAGGTAATAAATCAAAGAAGATGTGGCTTTTAAAGTTTATTTTTATAGGGCCATTTGGCAAAATTCAAAGCCAGAAACAGAGGGCGATTTTTTTTTTTTTTTTTTTTTTTTTTTGCGTTTGTGTGCCAGCATGCTCCTGGCACATGAACGCAAAGTATTAGAGGATTACAGCACAACCTACGAGAAAATGGAATACCAGTGCTGAACATTTTTAAGAAAGAAGATCCACGTTTTTTTTTTAATTATTATTTTTAAAAAAGGACTGAACGAAAGAATAGCCCTATTAACAATGGTGGGTATTGTAATAAAAAAACCGGGCTGATCCTGTTCCACCCCAAGGAAAAGTTGCACTTTTGGACTAGAGGTATGTTTTCTCTTAATAGGGAAGAGGGGCTCAGCAACACATTGTTTCCTGCAATGGAAAAGCATTTGGATTTTTTTGCACGTGACCATAGAAATTGCATGGCAGATCTGTTCCAAATTCCATTTGACCCAGAAAACACTTTGATGTGTTTCATATATGAAGAACATACATCTAAAACAAATCAGGGTGGCCTTGACAGGAAAAAGGTGAACGTGAAACAAGTAAAACACTAATAATAATAAGAATGATGATGATGATGATGATGATGATGATGATGATGATGATGATGATGATGATGATGATGATGATGATGATGATGATGATGATGATTTACTAGGAAAACTACTCCTTTGCAGCGGGAAGGGGGGGGGGGGGCACCAACAGAACGGGGAAAATTCCATGATGCGTCCAATATATATACAAGTAATCATTCATCCTTTTGTCAAACAAGCAATCTGTGCATGTTAAGATAACTGTACCGTATCACTGTGAAGATCCAGGAAATCCACGTTGTTCTGTTATGGTTTACCATATATAGATGGGTTTAATTCCTTTCCAAAGAAAAGTGAATTTCATACAAAAACATTGCCGGCTATTTAGAAATTTCAATATCCACACTTTAGTGCAGCCTCAATTAGTGAGAATTATGTGCTTGAAATGTTTTGGAAATTTCACAAGGAGGTCGGCACCGGTATTGACATCGGCACCCGCAGTATCCCAAACCGCAGTGGAACAGGTACATGTGTTTCTGCAATTTGACACTGAACTATATTTGTATAGCTCTACCTCACAAGCGTGGCAATTTAGGGACATGTGCACCTGAGACAATAATAGGCATCTAACTTCTACCACTGAAAAGCTCACAGATTGAAAAATGCTGATGCAAACATTTATGAAGTATATTTTTCTGGAAGGAAAATGATAAAAATTTTCAGGCATCGTTATTATTAGTATAATTTCAACATTGTGAGCTGGTTGTGGAATATACATTTAACTCATTGGCAAAAATATTTTTTGTTTTGTTTTTTAATTTAATTTAAACATATTTGTTTATTCTGGATCACCTAATAGCATACATCGAGATACTAAACAACAGGCTCTCCAGACATAGAGACACACAGAATACATACAACACACACGGGACAATACAATTCACAATATGCTTAATATGTACCACTCATTGTTACACTATATTTGTATAGCTCTACCTCACAAGCGTGGCAATTTAGGGACATGTGCACCTGAGACAATAATAGGCATCTAACTTCTACCACTGAAAAGCTCACAGATTGAAAAATGCTGATGCAAACATTAATGAAGTATATTTTTCTGGAAGGAAAATGATAAAAATTTTCAGACATCGTTATTATTAGTATAATTTCAACATTGTGAGCTGGTTGTGGAATATACATTTAACTCATTGGCAAAAATTTTTGTTTTTTTTTGTTTTTTAATTTAATTTAAACATATTTGTTTATTCTGGATCACCTAATAGCATACATCGAGATACTAAACAACAGGCTCTCCAGACATAGAGACACACAGAATACATACAACACACACGGGACAATACAATTCACAATATGCTTAATATGTACCACTCATTGTTACAATAATATTGAAAAATACACTTTCCTGGATGCTATGAAGTAAATACCCACAAGCTGAGACATGTCGATTAAAGAATGAGTACAAGTTATTGATCCAGAAAGATCCACTATGTCACTAGCTCGGTAACCAAAGAAAGGATGATAGTCTTAGCCATAAACCGTATATAGACAGGATCAACATGCAATCAAAATATGAATCGTCTGGAGTCAGAAATAAATTTTTGGACAGCATCAAATAATTTAATGTCAAGGTTTGCAGTAAGGTCATTGTTACCATGTGTAAGATACCCGATAAGTATATCAGTTGCTAGATAGACTACAAGTCTAGGATTCACACCTGGAGCTAGAATGTAAACAAACCGTTTTTAAAAGTGATTTCCTGGAAACTGAATAATAGGGGACATTCTACGAAAAAATGAAGAGTACTTTCGTCAGTATTTAGACATTTACAAGCTGTAAACGGTATCATATTAAATCTGTATCGATGGTAATTTAGTCCGGATAAGCCCAAGCGCAAACGAGTGTGCATGATATTTGAAAATCGACTGCCGTGTGAGTAATAATCAGGAACAAGATCTACAGACAATAAAGTATTTTTCAACGTACATTTAAATTGGGATAAAGTTGCAGAATGTCTTATGTCGTCGGGGAGATCGTTCCAAAGTTAAATAGAGGAAGGAATGAACGAATTTTGGAACCGTCAGGAATTAAACATTATTTGTCTTTGGCTGCGTCGGTTTCTTAACTGGACAGTGGGCTGACCATTGTTATTCGGAACGAGATCCGAAAGATAAGCGGGAGTTTGACCATTAACAATTTTTTAAAACATGATTAATTTGAAATATTGACGTCTTTTAGCTACAGTAGGCCAGTCTAATTCCTTAAGCATAAGATGACGGGGAGTGTGTTTAAGGGCTCCTAAACAAATGCGAGCTGCTTCATACTGAACACCTCGAGGGAATCAGAAAGAGTCTGAGCAATTGTCAAAACTTATGCATCCATACTCTAAGATAGGTCGTACCATTGATTTGTAAAGCCGAATTAGAGTATTGCGAGATAACCTAAATTTAAGTATGTGGATGAGAGACAGACGTTTCCTCGCTTTTTCCATAATTCTGGTAATATGGGCATCCTACTTTAGATTACTAGAAAGTGTAACGCCCAAATGTGTATGGCTAGTACCTTCTGGTATAACAGAATCGCCAAGGAGTAAAGGAGGGTGATCTGGCTTATTATGTTTAGTGGAAAACAAAACAGCTAAGGACTGAATAGCATTAAAAGACCTTTTCCACTGTTTGCCCCATGCAGAGATATGAACAAGATCTGCGTTCATCCCAACTGCAGAGGTAACGGGATCATGCCATGGATTATCTCCAGAATGCTAGTGTCATCAGCGAAAAGCTTAATATCACACACAATATTATCAGTTATGTCATTAACGTACACTAGGAAAAGAAGAGGCCCCAGATATCACATCATATGTGAGACTTTTACACAAATTTGGGCATAACTCAAGCTTATTGAAACTTCAAGCAATTTTAACTGATATCTTAAACATGGGGTCCCTTACCTCTCTTTAAACATCTTGAGTTGAAAATTTGCAAAGAAAACAGACCATAAGAATATGCAAAACTTTTAGAGTTTGTATATAAATAAATGTTGACACCGATTAAGGCGTACTGTCACTTTTCGTTCCGTGTCGTAAAATGTTCGCAAGCATGTGAAAGCAGATGGTTTATCATTTTTTGTTTTCAACATACACTACATATGCTACTCATACAATAGAGAGATAACATTTTTGTCAAGCATTCATTTCTTTGACACAAATTCTTCAGGTTGTACACTTTGACTCATTGAAAGGCTAAATTTGAAAATATAAGCAAAATGACCTTATTTATGTGCTAAAAGTGCAGAGTAACACATTATCCTTTACACTCAAGCAAATTGATATACTTATCTTGGAATATCTAAGCATAAATACCCATCCTTAATGGGGATAGGGGAGAAACAGATACTGGAACAAAGCTGCCTATTCAAACAGGGAGTTGATTCATCCATTGTGTGTCACAGTTCTACCAAAATGACCAGCAGGCAGTAAAGTTGGCTGACAAAGTCGCAATTCAATGCCAAAGAAGAATTTAATGTTATATATTGCCGTCTGAGGGCGCCAGCTCCCTGTTCCTCACTGGTCTTCCTGACGCAACTTGCGCGTGGCACTTGCCTGTGAAAGCAAGCACATTGTCGTCTGCTACAGTTCAGTAGAGCAGAGACACCCGAACAGGGAGGTTCACAGCAGGAAAGCTTGGCAAAATCCTCCTAACATGAGGTAAAGTACGAATAGGTAGGCTATTAACCAAGCAAAAACTGTACACTACAATTCTGCCCCAAGTTGTTTTGTATAGGCCTAAATTTTAAAAAAAAGTTCAGAAGTAGAGAGATTTAATTTTAATTTGACTGTACAACTTTCTGTTACTTGAGGAAAAATTGTCCTCTGTATTCAATTCTGGGGGGATGAAATGAACCCATGTTGTGGTTTGTCCAGTCAAATGACAAAAGTTTATCAAAGAACATCAAATGTAATGATAATGTGATGATTGAAAGAATCATGTTTTTCTTGCATGTCTAACGTTATTCCAATTACGCGATTACCTGTAACGTTAACTTAAAATAAATTTGTCGGTTTAAGTCATAAGCCTTCCACTTCTCAAATTATGTGACAATTAACCATGCCTTTCTTGCATTTCTATGAAATTAAAACTATCAAAATTAAATCTGGTAGTTGGGTCCAAGGCAAGGCGTTTACTGTTGTCTAAAATTAACCTTGGCTTTCATGGTGCGTCTATTTTTCAATGGAGATAGGCCTACTTACTTATCCGGGCACAGCCCAATTTTTACATTAATTAGCACGGTACATAGGCCCTATAGATAAAATACTTGGAAGTTGCAGAGTTTATGAATCCAATTGGGCATGACATTCAAAGAGTTGAAATATTTGTGTACCTGCGTGAACAACAGCCGTAACCAGCTCACACTGTCCATACATCATGTGGGCCTAACAGTGACATGGGCTCTCATCTAAATTTCGTTTCTAATGTGGTAATTATTGTCATGCAAGATAATAGAGCCACTAAAACAGAAAACTTGCATCGTAGTTGAAAGTTTTGAAAAGACCCAAGTCACAACTGCTTCTGTCGAATCCTCTCAGACAAATCCACAGGGCGGCCTTATATTTGTATTTTTTATTTACGTTTACCATAGAGCCGGTCCCTGTTGTTTCCATGTATGTTCAATCAAGGTAAATTATATGCAAGGCCTGACCTTCTTTTCTTTTTTTTCTTTTTTTAAATTCTCTCTTGCTTGGCCTCGCATTTGAAATAATTTGTGTTTGGCTCAAAAGTGAAAACATACATTAGGTACTAAGGCCCTAAATGCTGTTGCAGTGTTGGTTCAGTGTCAGAAATGCACAGCCTGGTGCTAATAACATCATAATGGTCATTACAATTTCCAGTAATTTCACTGCCCACAGTGAATACAAATTCCAAGCTTTGAGAAGATCTAACATCCAAAAGGCTCCAACGCCGGTATTAGAGGGGTTAAAATGTATCCTGACTGTTCTTGGAACTGTTCCAGTTTTTTTTTTTTTTTTAAACCATCGCTGAAGATTTCAAGGTAAACTTTGACGTCACGGAACTGGACTCCCTGACCCTGCATCGCAAGGCAGCATCCCAATATACCCTTCAGGGGGGTCAGAGTATTAAACACCAGGTAGAAGTGTCGGTTTGTCCATCATAAATGAACTTTTTTTCCCTGATGCTGAGTAAGTACAGGTTTGTCCAGTGACACCTTCACGTGTAAACATAAACATTGTAAACAAATAAAATCCGACACAGCCCACTATAACAAAGCTGTCCATCCCGAGTGTCAGTGTCTCGTGGACTCATCCACTTTGACAGCGTCACATCACAAGCGTCAAACATAATACACCACTTATACAGTTCCCACAATACAGTTGGAAGCCATGAACGCAGACCTGAGCGCTCACTGCAAACTGTAGCCTTTGTATGTGGAATTGTGAGACTTTGGGAAAGAAAGTTGTTTTGTGATCAGAGTGTGATGTAAACAGAATGTTGATTGTTGACTCAGGTTTGGTCTCGGATCTGTTTGCAGGGAAGACGGCCATTGCAGTCTTTGGGGGGCAGCGCACTGATACAGGCAGACCCCTGGAGAGGGTGATCGCGGCGCCTGTCACCCCACAAGGCCTCGGGGGTCAATTTGAAGAGGTGGCACAGATACCCAGGGTGCCACACCCGAGGTGTTACACTGCAGTGGTCAGGTATGAGGATGAGGTGTGGCTAATTGGAGGCGAGGACGCAGGTAAGTCCTGTGGCCTGTCATTGACATCAAAGATTCCTTTGACAATCACACAGAGAGAAACATCAATACACTCACGTGTAATATAATACTACTACTGTGTGGTATGTTTGTGTATTGATGTGTTAATGTGTGTATTGTGGAACACCTACAGGATGTCAATCAAACACAACAGAAAGTTGTTGACTCCTGACAGTAAACTGTTTGTCACAGTCGACTGTTGACCAAATGAAAGATTTCATTCACCGATTCAGTCAACAGTTAACTTGACAGTAATTTGTGGAATCAGTGATCAATTCATCGCTCATAAAAAACAACTTTGTTGACGTTAACTGGTGTCACTTTTGTCATCGTTCATAAAATACAACTTTGTTATGTTATCTTGTGTCACATTATGTCCGCGTTCCCACTTGACGAGTCTCTCTCTGTTTATAGGTGACAATCCACTGTCAGGTTGTGACGTACTGGACCTTGTCAACTGGCAGTGGAGGGCAGGGCCCCACATGAGGACACCAAGGTGCGAACACACGGCGACAGTGGTGGCCGGGGAGGTGATAACCGTGGGCGGTAGGAATGAGAACAAACTCCTCTCATCCACAGAGACTCTGGGAGCAGAGAACAACTGGCTGCCGGGACC
The DNA here is from genome assembly GCA_964020975.1 of Hermodice carunculata. Taxonomy (NCBI): domain Eukaryota; kingdom Metazoa; phylum Annelida; class Polychaeta; order Eunicida; family Amphinomidae; genus Hermodice; species Hermodice carunculata. The sequence goes on along the minus strand of CAXHWN010002137.1, from coordinate 415,954 downwards.
CGACCTGCCCGAGGAGAGGTTTGCACACGCTGCGTGTGAGTTTGAGGGACGGGTCTATATAAGCGGAGGGGTGGATGATGCAGGTACAAAGCTTACATCTGTGATGTCCTGGACGCCGGGGGAGACCAGCTGGCGACAGGAGCCGTCACTAACAACAGGCCGTGTGTATCACACGATGGCCACCACAGGAGGCGGCCTCCTGGCGTGTGGTGGCTTGGGTGAGTACAGCATGGAGCAATATCACTCCCAGTCCAGGACCTGGAGCACACTGACCACCAGGATACCAAAGCATAAGGCTCACTCATCCGCCGTGGTGCACAGTGGAGTGTTGTATCTTGTTGGTGGCCTTGACTGTCCCATCACGTGGCGATACGATGGCGTCTGGCACGAAGACCAGAAGATGCCGTGGAATATGTTTGACACAGCGGCCTGCCTCATCGAGCTCCCCATCACCCGGTGAGACATCACCCGAGAACAAGTAAGTGATGACTACTACAACTATAACACTTCACCCCATTAACCCTTCCACGCATTTTGTGCCGTTGTTTTGTGTACAGATACTTTGTTTACTGTTTGGTTTGTTTACGAGAAGTAATTGAAGTTCGACCTGTTCCCAGGTGTGCAGCTCAGGGAAACCAACATGACACATGGGAGCTGCTGCTTTATATACCGAGGTGTAAACAATCCACGTTGCTAGCGTGGTCAGACTGATGTCACACGTCAATCATTGTTGGGTGTGCTGATTAGCGATTGGTCCACCCGTCAAGTGACGTTGGTGAGAAGATGTAAATTGCACATGCTCTAGTGTGACGTTCCATGCATGGAGAGCATTCGTTCCATGCCTAGGGCAAAGCCGCAAGGCAGTCCCGGTGCCACTGGGCAGTGGGGAAAAGCCACTTTGTAGGCCTAGCGCTAGTCGAGCACTAAATACGAAAATACCATTTTTGTGTATAAATTGCGTCAATACCGCATAGTGCAGAAGGTCCAGGTCAGAAAATTCTCACTTTCAGTGATCTTATTTCTTGAAAACAGCCATGTAAATCTCAACCAGCTTTCATAAAAGTGTGTGTGTCAACACACACTTTTCTTTCTTTCTTTCTATCTCTCTCTCTCTCTCTCTCTCTCTCTCTCTCTCTTTCTCTCTTTCTTTCTTTCTTTCTTTCTTTCTGTCTTCTTTACCAGCAAATTTGTCGGGCACTTTTTTGGGACACTATTGCACATAGAAACTCCAAACTTGGCATGATTGTAATTTGTAACTCCATACAAGGATTTTGACCGTTTTATACAGAGGAGTGAAGATGTTTAAAATTATGCAAATTAGGGGCATTTGAAATTTAAATTTTTTAATATTTACTAAAGTATAGTGGATGGAGATGTCATTCCAACTTGCACTAGGGGTTATTGGCCACTGGGCATCTGATGAATTTAAAACAAAAGCTGTAGCCATTTAAATAATGCTAATTACCAGGATTTGAATTTTTAAAACTTGAATATCTTCAAAACTATTATAGACAGAAATGTCATTTCATCTACTAGGGGGTTGTTGACCATTGCACATGTAATAAATCTAAAACAAAAGTTGTAGCAATTTAAATTATGCTAATTTAGTAATTATTAGTATTCGAAATTTTCAATCTTGAATATCTTCAACACTATAATAGAAAGAGAAGTCATTCCAACTTCTACTAGGGGTTTGTTGACCATTGCGCACCTAATGAATTAAAAACAAAAGTTGTAGCTAAATAGCACCATTAGAAATTTTAAAGCTTGAATAACTTCAAAGCTATAATAGATAGAGATGCCATTCTAACTTCTACTCCTTTGTTAATGTTATGAAATAGTTGTACATTGCCATACCAATGTGCTTTGAAGACACACTCACTGATTTGCTATGCAGCAAATCATCTTTCCTAGTTATATCTTTGTATTTGTCATTAGAGATCTCCATTTATACATTCCATGTATTGTAAGCTGCAAATTTTTAATTTTAAGGTTAACAATGTACCCAAGTGACAGTATAAATTTAGGGGTTTGGGATAAATTTGTCAGTATTCTGACCATATATCTATTTACCATGTGACTACCAGTGTCACTTTAACTGCATAGTTTCAACCTGAAATATGGGGTTTCAGTTGCCAATGCCATATTTCTGCACAGCATGCCAAATTTATTTGTTAAAGGTGGATAATCAGCATTTTCACTCTCCTCTTTATTTTATTTGTTTATTTTGTTGCAATCAACCATAGTATTTCCTAGCAGTATGTTCATTATAGTAGCAATATATTTGGTTAAAAAGAGATATTTAATTATATTTATGATGATAATAGATGGTGTAAAAGACTAAGGTGACCTACACTTTTTTCCGAAAGAAATGGCGTTTAGCGATCTTTCCATATTTAACTAGCATTGTTTTCTGATTTTACCATGATACCTATAGATATAGGCAGGCAATTATTACAGTGAGTTTTAGGGTATGGCACATCCTCGTATTAGAACGAAACTGGTCAGAGTATGGAATTAACCCTCTTTCTCCAGTGCCTTAAGTTAGAAAAATAGTGTGTGTGAGGGGCATGCCCCCCTCCCAGGGAAATTTTGAAATCAAGCCTGCAAAATGGTGCTTTCTGGTGGGTTCTGGAGCACTCTGCAGGTTAAAAAGTGAAGTATAAAATTTGGATTTTTGTTCTGAGGTGATAAACCATTTTCCCTTGATCAGAATATCCAAGTTTAATGTAAGTACTGTATCAAAGAAGTTAATTCAATAACTTGTAAAGCTTACACAAGTTAAGTTACAAAGTTTCCTGGTTTCTTTGCCTCACAGTTTTTTAATCTGGTGTAAAATTTGGCTGGCACATAATCTTCAAACTTTCAGATCAAGATTAAAAAATAAAGGAACATTCAATTTCAAATTATGCAAGTATCAATATAATTGATTGTATTAAGTACTATGTACATAATTTATGCAATTTTGTTTCTTAATTATCACTTTTGAGCAGTAATTTTGAATCGGTGAATGAAAGCCAGATTTTATGCCTAACCAGTCTTCTTCCATGCATGTGGTACCAGCAATCGCATGTATTGGTTCTTCCTGGATATTAAAGAAGAAACCCAACTGCAGGTATCGCCCGTGAAGTGGGAGTTGGGCTCAGCGTGTTTCGAACAGATACCAGGCTGGCACAATGACAGGCAATCTAACAAACACTGCAGACTGTCTGCTCACCATTCATTTACAGAGTGAAATGGTAGGTATTATGTAGAATATCATTATGTCACTCTGTAAATGAATGATAAGCACTAATTGTTTTATAAACAGGTTTGTGAAACAATTTCAAAGTGTTTGGACTCAGACATAAATATAAAGAAAGAAAAGACAACACACCGTCTTACATTCTTTTTCATTTTTTTGCACATTATCAAAACAGGACTTGCCAGGCAATGCAAACACCAGTAATCAAGGCCTTCACAACTGTGGTACTAGGTAGTGCACTGGAGTTCAGTTAAATTTGTTTTAAATTTAAAGTCTGCATTTAAGGGTATCAGGACATGTGACGTTTTGTTTCTCACCAAATTACAATGCTGCAGACTGTTCAGAATATAGTTTGATTTTTTTTCTTCGAAGTTCTGCTCAATATCTGAGCACTCAGTCTCTGAGTCTTAATCATTTTCCACATCCTGGAGTGCCACATCATCACTATCCACCCCCACATGTGACAAATCTATATGTTCTTCCTCCACAATCTCCTGACAGTCTTTTTTTTTAAATTTGTTTCTTCACATTGGTATTGGAAGAGAAATGTTGATGCTTTGGCAAGTCTGGAATCTCTTTGCTGTCATTGTTGGGTTTGGAATCAATGAATACAGACCATGTTTTTCTGTACTATTTGAAAATTACTTCATTGGCTATGTTGTGCTGTGGGCTTTGTTCTCCGACTCATAGTTATAGTGGAGGTATAGTGTGTTTATAATGTTCCAGATTCATAAATATCACAAAAACGATGTTGGCCTTTGTTCTCCGACTCATAGTTATAGTGGAGGTATAGTGTGTTTATAATGTTCCAGATTCATAGATATCACAAAAACGATGTTGGCCTACTTTACTCTTTTGCTGTAAACTTAGCTGACTGACAAGTCGGGAGAACTTAAAGGCGATAGGCCTAACAGGTCTCTTTATTTTTGGCAGAAGTAATGAAATTTGTGTTTTGGGTGGTTATGCCTATGCATTTTGGAAAAGAACTAGGGTCTGCAGTTAATGACGAATATTTCTAAAGTTGAGAGGACCGGTTTAAAATCACCAGTTTCCTTTTATGGGTGACTGCCTGTCTCAAGTCAGGAGTGAAATTTGTTTCTTCACATTGGTATTGGAAGAGAAATGTTGATGCTTTGGCAAGTCTGGAATCTCTTTGCTGTCATTGTTGGGTTTGGAATTAATGAATATGGACCATGTTTTTCTGTACTATTTGTCCACCTGACAAACATCTTGATGTGTTCTTTTTTTCTCCCTATGCAAATCAGGTCGCCTCTGCCTGCCACTTGGTGGCACCCACCTAGTATCCCTACCTTAAGGGGTAATATAACCTTTAGATTAAGCAGTTGGAATGTTTTCCGCAATTGTGCTTTCATTGGGTAACTCCTTTTATAAAGATAATAAAGGCTAAGCAATTAAGTCAAAGACTTGTCATACTTTGTGGGTACTGTGGCTTTGATCTGATCTTTCACGGCTAATTCAAGGTGGTGAGTCAAGCAATGAGTTGTTGCTATATCTGAATAAGTTTGATTTAGTAAAGCTGCAAGCCCTTTCTTATGTCCCATCATATTGGATGCTCCGTCTGAGGTCATTCCAGTTAGTTTATCCATTATGTCCACAGTGCTGTTAGGAACAGACAATTTCTCCTGATTATAGCCTTTGTTACTGCTTCATGAATGTGTTGTGCACTTGTAGATTCAGGAGACACAAAACACAAAAATCGCTGACTGCGAACTCCTTCCTTTAACAAATGAATATACGATAATTCCTGCTAATCTCCAGTCAAGTCTTGACAGTGACACCCATCAAGTGTGATTGAAAAAAAAAAAAAAAAAAACTGGCACTCTGAAAAAGAGTTCTTGTTCTGTCAGTCTCAACTGATGCTATGTGATGCACAAAGACCCTGCCGGCCTTGTCATTCTCATATGTTACACCAGTATCAAGTCCCTTTGCTCGATCTAATTTGCAAAGCCAAACATAGTCCTTGAAGCTCTTTTCATGCTTGGCACATGCATGTGCATTCTTAATGCGAAAGCTCAATTGCCTGTGTTGCGACTCCTTCAGTCTCTGCATGGCTACTCCTGCTTCAGTTTCTCTGATGGCCAGTGACTTGTTCTGAACTGCATTAGATGCCTCCTTGTGTAGATCACTTTTTTCGCGGTGCTACACAGAATCAATTTTGAAATTTGAGGTACCATTCAGCTACAATTTTGACTGGTCTTTTAACTTGACAGGCTTTTCTTGGCAACTGGTATTCCTTGCAGTCCCGGCACCGCATTGTTCCCGTCTTAGCATCATAGGTCAGCCAACTTCTGCCTATTTCCCACGACGTTTGATATTTCGTGACGCGCTTGTGTTTGTCATAATCCTCCTGTATTTCTTTCTTTGCCTCGTCTGATACTTCGGAAGTCTTTCTCTTTTTTTGTGGCGGTGCCACCTCACTTAAATATCGCAACATGATACACAAACATCCACGACACGATGATCCCCCACAACGGCAGACAAAATGGCGGGATAGGAACGGAATAGGAACCGGCAGTCTAGTTTTCCAAACTCATTCTGTAACATGTTCTCTGATTGGAAGTCCTAACTGTACTGCGTCAGTCAACCAATGGGGATTTGCTATAGTACAAGGCAAGGCTGTTGAGTAGCAAGTTGGGTTTGTAAACAAATCGCACATTCAACGAGGTTGACTTGGGTAAAAATAAATGATTATTGCATGGTTAGTGAAATTTAGCAGCCTGTTTTGAATTTTCTCTTATAGACCACAGGTCTATGGCAAACAACACTATCATTGACCGATCAATTATTTCTACATAGATTCGGACCTTCGGTCTCCCACTAATTTCGCACACTGGAAAAATCACACCATTTAGCGTTGGACTATTTCCAAATGGATAGCTATCACTCCATGATTGACATATAACATGCACAGCATATCACACTGTTGATATGTTGTGCATGTGGAATGACAGGGCAGTTTCAAACAAAATTGGGTCATTGTCATGTTACGATATATAACAGAAAAAATTAGAATCATTCAGGACTCAGGACTCAGGATACTTTTATTGACCTTCATACAAATAACAAGTATACAAATCATTTAACAAACATATGTAACACAGATGTATGATGGTCAGGGAGACCCTCATTAAGATCATTCTGGACTTATTTGTGAACAGGACAGTCAGATGTCATAAAAATGAGTGGATATCAACCTCACAAGTCCGACGTCACATTTATTTGCAGTTTTGCTTGTTTTCAATTTGAAAGACTTCTAATCAGAGTGAATGACACATATATTTATAATTCTCTCAGTTGGCAGTTTGTTGGTTGCTGGTAACAGATCTTGTCTTGTCTGCAAACAAAGTGCAGCGTTCGCTCACATTCTGATCATTGAATGCCTGAAAAGTTTCAGTGGATTTCAGTGGTATGATATTTCTATTGGAAAATAAATACTGAATCACAACGTAAACAATAAATGGTGAATAAATTACAGAATGACTAGATATGCATCATTTCTTTGTTAATTGTTAATATGAAAAATGGGATGAGACTGGTCTAGTGGTTTATGGACTTTGTTATATATATATATATATATATATATATATATATATATATATATATATATATATATATATACATATATATATATACACACATATACATATACATATATATATATATATATATATATATATACATACATATGCATTTACATATATATATACATACATATACTATATATATATTGTAAATTGAAATTATCTGACAGCAATTGCCTGATTGCTGATGATCCATACATAGAAATATTATTTTACAATATGGCTCTTTGTACATGTCCTTGTAGTTCCTAAATAATATACCATACTGATCTTTCAATTCAAAAAAAGTTTTATACTCTGGGTTTCCATTAATTGTTATTATATTCGCAGCCATTCAGCATTTTATTGGTAAAAAGTTTGGGAACTTCAGTAAGGGAAAAAAGTATATTGAATATAGTCTACACAATTTTCTCTATTGATCCTTGGTTGTGGAGTGTAAAATTTTACAGACCCACAAAAACTAATATTTCTCTCTCTTTTGTTTTTTATTTGTTGCAGGTAGCAGCTCTGCTTTCAGTTTCAAGTGGAAATGTGCAAGATAACTCCAGTGACGAATGATACGTGACATTCATATTAGTTGTGGTGCTGCTTTGGCCCCATCATTAAGCAAGGAAGTACCTGTATGAACAGATTCCTGTGTCAAACAAGGCAAAAATATGTTCTGGCCAAACAGCAACCTGGATGAAATCACAAGCTTACAAATTATTGAAAGCCATGTTCATCCCACACAAGCACTGAACTTGATATGAGATGGCATTCTCATAGTACGTTTGGTTTTGTTATTTTAGTCCCACACATGTTAGTGATATTGTTGCAAAGTGAAAATCTTTTACCTTGCGTGCAAGTCAACTACTATATTTAAGTTTTGAGAATAATGCAAGTGAATATATGTATATTCTTAGAAATGAAAGTGCCTAATTTTTGACAAATTCTGCACTGATAATTTCACAAGAATTCAAATTTGTGAGTTAGTTGGGAATTATTTACAATTAGAACCCAAGAGACATTGAAAAGGTGTATTGTGTCTACAGCTTATTTCATATTGTGCATATTATTTTAAGATTCATTTCTGGATATATCAAAAATTGTTGTGCATTGATGCAACATGAGGCATAGGTTACTTCATTAGATTTTATGGTCAGCATAACCTATTTATAGGTCACGGACCTATGGATTCTTGCATGGGAATATGTACAATTTTGGGTCACCAAAGGGTCAAAAATGAAGTTGCAAGTGTGCTTGTGATTTTCAGGTAGATAAAAAATACATTTCTTGTGCATCCAGAAAATATTTATTTTAGGGCTTAATTCCTATAACTTGACATATTGACATTTGTGTTAGCTGATACTCCTTCCCACATGCAAGTATTGCAATTTTAGCTCCAATTGGTTAATATAGCTATTAAAGACCATGTTCATTACTGGAATGTTATGCCATATATGTGACTGTGACTTATTTTTGTCAGGTCATCTTGTCTGTAAAGTTGAAAGACATGATTTTGTAATGGCAGGGTGTAGCTTGGATATCAGTGGCAAAGAGAATTGAGGCTCCAGATCAAAATTGCACTTGATTACATTCTACATAAAACTGTACTTGGTGACCTACTTTTTGGTTCACTGTGACCAAACAATTATGGAGTTTGACCATTGCCCAAATGTACTGTTTTTCTTCAGTGACTTGAAAAGTTATTGGATGAGAAGAAACAGACCATGTATGGAAAGCTGGATGTGGGGCACATGTTTTGAACAGTAACAGTTCTTTAATCTGCATTGAAGGTTAAGGTCAAATTGCCGGGCCAGTTTGAATGTATGGGTCATCTCGTGACTGCTCTGCACCCTGTAATTTCTTAGTTAGACCCATATAACCTTTGGAATTTATAGAGTATGAAAGTCTTTGTGGACATCAATGTTGGTGGCACGGCCTCTAGTATTATGTAATATACAGGTAAAAATGTGAAAATCTTGTGACTGCTATACTGTCCACAGCTTTCAAGTTAGCCCAATGTAACTTTCAGGACTTACAAGGTGTATGAAGGTCCCTCACAATATTGGTGGCGCCACCTACCATATTATGCAATGTAGGCGTCAAAATGTGAAAATCTTCTGAACACTCTGGATAGCATCTTTAATTTTTGGCAGATTTTCACAAAATGTTGTGAGATTGCGGGAAAGGTCAGCGTCTAAGTTGCTGGTGATACTAGTGGTGCCATCTATAATTCAATTAGCCAAAATGTGTTTTAAGATATAAAATTTCATATCTGATAAAGAAATTGGATTAGACTTGCCAAATTTATAGGAAATATATATATAGACCATGTCCAGTGGTTGAATTTTGGGTTAAAATCAGTGACGTTGACCTATTTTTATGAGGTCACCTTGTCTGTGAAATTGAAAGAGGTGATTTTGTTGTGGCAGATATATGCCAGCAAAGCACCAGGCCCATGTGGCTCTTTTACATTTTTTTCATCAAGGATAATATACTGCTGCTTAGTAGAGGTGTGCACAAAATAGGCTAGAAACGCAAACTAAAGATTATAAGTCCAACAGAGAATAATTTTGAAAAGTACATGTACATGAAGTGGAGGATTGTGTTTTGTCATTGTCATTTTTATCACTTGTCTTGTGTTTGTACAGCCATTTCACAAACTGGACGTACAATTTTCCAATTTTTAGCTCAGATGACTTGTCAGTCAGCTGAGCTTATCTTATGGTCTTCCGTACATCATCCGTCCATTGTGCGTCAACAATTCACAATTTCGACTTCTCCTCCGAAACCATCAGCCAGATCCACTTCAAACTTGGTGGGGATGTGCCTTCGGTGGTTGTCTACCAAGTTTGTCCAAATGGTTATGGTCCAGTGATTTTTGGATTTTCAATGATTCTTTTTGTTCTTTTTTGGGCAAATCTTAAAAAATCTTCTCGGAAACCACTAACTCAATTGCTTTGATATCACATAGGAACACTCCCTGGGACTCCTAGTTCTTAATTGGTTCCCCAGGTGGCGCTGTAATTTTTTTCTAATTTTTTATGATTTTTTTTTCAATTTTTAATGAATTTTTTGTGTTATATCTATTTTGGACTTCTTCTCCAGAACCGTCACTCAGATTAAGCTGATACATGGTGGATATGTTCCTTGTAGAAGGATCAAACAAAATTGTTCACCATGTGGGAATGCTGCGGATTTCTGATTTCTAACGATTTTTTCAATTCGGGTACTTGTCGGTCAGTGCAGCTTCCCTATTGATTACTATGGAAGTCAATGGACATTCTAATGCTAATTCACATTTTCGACTTCTCCTCCAAAACCGTCATCCAGATTAACTTCAAACTTGGTGGCAATGTACCTTGGATGGGTTTCTACCAGGTTTCTTCAAACGGTTATGCTCCAGCGATTTTTGGATTTTTAATGAATTTTTTTGTTCTTTTTTTGGACAAATGTTAAAAAATCGTCTCCAAAACCGCTTACCCAATTGCTTTGATATCACACAGGAAGACACCTAGGGACTCCTAGTTCTTAATTTGGTCACTAGGTGGCGCTGCAAACTTTTTCTAATTTTCATGATTTTTTTTTTTTTTTGTGTGTGTTATAGCTATTCTCGACTTCTTCGCCGGAACCGTCTCTCAAATTAAACTGAAACATGGTGGATATGTTCCTTGTGGAAGGTCAAACAATGTCGTTCACTATGTTGGAATGCTGCGGATTCCTGATGTTTAACGATCTTTTCAATTCGGCTCCTTTTCGGTAAATGCACCTTTCCTATTGAATTCCATGTAAGTCAATGGGCATTCTAATGCTAATTTACATTTTCGACTTTTTCTCCAAAACCGTCATCCAGACTTACTTCAAACTTTATGGGGATACACCTTGGGTTGGTGTCTACCAAGTTTGTTCCAGTGGTCATGTTCCAATGTATTTTGGATTTTTTTATGATTTTTTTTTCCCAAAATCTTTACAAAAGTTTCAATAGGAAAGTTTAACATGGGTATATCTTGTAATGCCTATGACTTAAATAATTTTGGCCAGATTTAATTCAAACTTGGTGGGTATGTGCCTTGGGTGGAATCCTTACCAAGTTTGTTCAAATGGTCACGTTCTATTAGCTTTTGGATTTTTTATGAGTTTTTTTGGGACAAACCTTAAAAACTCTTCTCCTCTGAAACAGCTCACCCAATTGCTTTGATATCGTACATAGACACTCCCAGGGACACATAGTTCCAAATTTGTTCACCAGGTGGCGCTGCAATTTTTTCTAAATTTTTTTAATGAATTTTTTGTATGGTTTTGCTATTTTTCACTTGTTCTCAGAACCGTCACTCAGATTAAGCTGAAATGTGATGGATATGTTCTTGTGGAAGGGTCAAACAAAGTTGTTCAGTAGGTGGCACTGCTTTGGATTCCTGATTTTTAAAGATTTTTTTCAATTACGGTACTTACCAGTCAGTGGATCTTTCCTATTGGTAACTATGTAAGTCAATGGGCATTCTAATGCTAATTCGCAGGACAACTGACACAAAATTTACTGTTTACTTGATAACTTGAGATCTGTTTTGAGTTAGTAGCGTGATGCAGCAGGTTCATGTTTCTGTATGAAGGTCATGCTGAGACAGTACATGAATGACGTTGTACTCCTTTCTTGGGTCACAGTGCAACATACATGAATTTTACTCTTCAATATAACTTGAGAACTACTTGAACCTTGATGTTGCACATGTAAGCGTTCTTCTATAAAGGTCAGACTTACTCAGAACATGGGTGACCTTGATCCTTTCCCAAGTTCACAGAGCTGCAAGTGTGATGAATGTCTAGGTCAGCTGAGCATGGGCTGTTCACACAGCCAGCTTGTTTTTGTTTATTTTTTGGGGGGCAAATCTTAAAAAAAATCTTCCCCAAAACCGCACATCCAGTTGCTTTGATATCACACAGGAACACTCCTAGGGACTCGTAGCTTTTAATTGTTCACCAGGTGGCGCTGCATTTTTTTTCTAATTTTTATAATGATTTTTTTGAGTGTTTTCACTATTTTCGACCTCTCCAGAACCGTCACACAGATTAACCTGACTCTTTGTGGGTATGTTCCATGTAAAATTGTCAAACAAAGTTGTTCACTAGGTGGCATTGCTAAGGATTTCTGATTTTGAACGATGTTTTCAATTCGGGTACTTATTGGTAAAAGCACCTTTCTTATTGTCAGATTACTATGTAAGTAAATGGGTATTCTAATGCTTTTTCACGTTTTGGACTTCTCTGAAGAAACTCAGATTCACCTCAAACTTGGTGGCAGTGTACGTGGGTCGTCACGCTGACTGTTTTATGATATTTAGCTCAGCTGACCTGATAGTCATCTGTCGGCAGAGCATTAGGCCCATGGGTCTGCTGTTCAGAAAAATATCTTGATATGTTGGTCCTAAAAAGTGATCTCAATTTGGCCTGGTCTCTCAAGCCAGCTGTCACTGTATTCCCTTCTTTAGTAACAAATTATGAAAGGTACAACACCAAGAACTTTAGAAAATGGAAGTACATCATATGCACACAGAATTATGTGTCTACCAAAAATACCAATCAACCAAATGGTCAGTTTGCAGCCACAGATTACATTTTAGGCCCATGGCCTTGTTGCAAATTCTGCTTTGTTTGGTTTCTAGGACTGTGTTTTTTTCGACAGCTCACCTCTCGCTTCAGCTTCATAAAATAAGTTGTCAGCTTTTCAACAGTTGGTAGTTTAAGGGCAGGGTGAACAGGGGCAGTGGGGAGGTATTCCTGTGATTGTGTGCAATCACAGTGTTCTAGTTGGACTTCTTTTTAGTTTATTGTGTTTTATGGCCTGTTTTGTGGACACCTTTGCTGAGCAGAAATATCTCTTTAAAAAAGCTATTTTACAGGCTAGAAGTAGTTGCTGCTCATTGGTATTTGCAAGTTTTGAACTTTAAAAAAGCTATTTTACAGGCTAGAAGTAGTTGCTGCTCATTGGTATTTGCAAGTTTTGAACTGCATTAAATAATAAAGTGTTCTCTTGATGTAAAGCCTCAAAATGTACAAGCAAAATGTTATCTCACAAACAGAGAACAGCATGAAGATGTTCTGAACAGCTGTTTCATGAGAACTGTTTGATTTTTAAATCATACCAGTTGTACAAGTTAAAATTTCAAGACTTCGAGACTTGTGCCATGACTGTTAATGTCACTCGTTCATGTTTTTTTTTTTTTAAGTCACACCAAAAAGAAAAAATGGAAATGTTTCTGAACATTTGTTTGTTGGGCAGTCAATGATAATTTTACTGGTTCATGGATTTTTTAAGTCACACTAGATTTTTAAAAAAAAAACGAAAACTAAACATATTTTTTTTGGGGGGGGGAAGGGATGGGAGGGGGGCCTATTGACTTTCAGTGTGAACATCATTCTTTGAAAGCATTCATATACTAAATGATACCTGTTTTCCATGCACTAAAGGTGCTTTGCAAGAGCGCCCATTAAAGTTTCATGGATCCAGTGACATCATTGTGCTGCTTCACTGGGCCCCAGGCATTGTGGCGTGGCACAGGGCTCCTGGTGACACCAACATGTACAAGCGAGCATTCACAATTCTGTTCCATACTTTGGTGACATTTGTAGTGGATGCATTGTTGGACGTTCCCATTTCTAGTTCTGCTGACTTTTCAGTCAGAAGAGCTTATAGAACCCATTTGCTATGATGGTACAATAATTTTTCTATTCTTTATGAAATCTTTAAATTTATTTTTTGAAAAAAAAAAATCTTCATCTCAATAACTACTTGGCCAATTTCTTTGATATTGCACATAGGGTCACCAGGGGTCAACTAGTTCTTATTTTGGCTGATGTGTTGGTGGGCCAAGGTGCTTCAGCATTGGAGCCTACCCTTGCAGAGGCTTTGGGTCAGGTTTAGCGACTACTCTGCCAGTGCAGGAAGTCACTCCCCTGGATCCGGGCAGGGCCTGAGCCAATTCACCTCAAGCATTCCAGCCAGCTGGTGCCCCTTCCTCCTGTGGATGAGCTCCTCTCAGGTGTTCTGCCTGTGGAGATTCTCTGTGAATGGGAGGATCGTGTAGAGGGTTTGCTTCCTGCTGACAATCTCGAGGATTGTTGTACCGCTGAATATATCCTCTAGCTGAACTGTTTGGAATTCCTGACTGAGGACTTCAGGGAAGGTGCTCAGTTCTCCCGATTGGCAGCAGAGCAGAAGGCAATGGAGTTTTATCCACTTCTTGCCACTGCTGAAAGGGCAAAGTCATCTTTTCAGTCCACAGCTTCAGCCCAGGAGGAGGTCAACAGTTTATTGGTCTCCTGCTGAAGGCCAGGTTCCCTGTTCAGGGCAAACATGCCAGTCATGCGAGATATTCTTCATAGGGAGGCTGTGCCCATGTCAGATAAAGTTGCGGAGGTGGCCCCCAAGTTAGAGCTGCCATTTTCTACTTTTGTGGCTGGAAAGTTTGAAAACCTTTCTGCCAAGCTGGCTGGGTGTGGCGACATGCCTGATGGCACGCTTATCAACTGCCCGTGGATACAGTGGGTCTTGGGCTGTTTGGTCGGGATTATCCCACTCTTTGAGAGGAAGGATAACATGACCAGGGAAAAGCACCAGAAATCTCTTGATGAGGCTTTGCTTCTGAGTGCAAAGTTGACCAAGGGGCCGTCTTCCCTCTAGCAGCATAGAGCAGCTGGGTGCATTCCGCAGAAGTGGCAGAGGCTTTAGAAGAAGCTGGTGCAGAAGGGCGACCAGCTTTCTAAGCTGGGCTCTTCTAATCTTAAAGGTGGTCCAACACCTCTGTGGACGGACTGGTCTGCAGTCCCCGTCTGTCTTCTTGGCATGGATTGTGTGACAGCCGACCAATGTTGTTTTGCAACCACTGGGACATTATAACAGACAATGCCAATAGACCTGAAAGACGCACATTTCTGTAGCCAAGCGGTCTCAAAAATTTCTGTGCTGTGTGTGGTCAATGAATGAGTTTTTCAGTTCTGAGCTCTCCTATTTGGCTCAGGCCCGACAGTGCTGGTCTTGACTTGAGTCATGAGTGAGATGACCATGGGTGTGCGCCACCAAGGGATCAAGTTGCACATTTATCCTGACGGTTGGCTCCTGCAATCTCAGGACAAGGGCCTTCTTCTGAGGGACATGTAGTTTGTGTTGAATCTGTGCTCAGAAGTTATGCCTAGTTATGAATCTCCCAAAGTCCAGCCTGACTCCCGCAAGAGAGTTTATGTTTCTTGGGATTCAGTTTTGGACAGTCCCTGTCATCTCTTGCCCCTCAAAGGACAGGTGGAAGAGACTGTTAGCCCTCTTGAAGCAGTTCTGGAGAGCTTCTGCCCTGACGGCAAGTCAGTGGATGCACCTGATCAGGAGGTTGACATCCATTGACACCCGAGTCCCTCTGGGTAGGCTTTGTCGGGAACCTATCCAGCTCAGCTTCTGGGATCCCAAGACCCTTCTCTTCTCTTATCTCAGGGTGTCAGGATTCAGCCTTACAATTGGCAATTTTCAGTTGGTGGTTTCGCCGGATGAATGTGATGTCAGGCTGGCCAGTCCCTAGTGCCATTCAACGGCGAGGTGACTCTGCTCACAGATGCTTCTCTACAGGGCTGGGGAACATATTTGGGCTCTATAACGGCCTGAGAGGCGAATGGCCTCCTCTGTGGAGGCTGTGTGCCATCAATTGGCTAGAACTGAAAGCTGTTCCTGGCACGCTTATCCTTTCAGTCACAGCTGGAGAACAAACATGTCCCAGTGATTTTTGACAACCATATGGCGGCTGCATACATGAACAAACAGGGAGGTACCAAGTCAAAATGGTTCTCTCTGGCCAAGTCGATCCTGCTCTGGTGTCATCAGAATGGCATCAAGCTCCGCTGTAGGCACATTGCAGTTTGCCTGAGAGTCCAGGCAGACCTACTGTTGCAGTGATTACAGGTGATTTACACCGAGTGGTCTCTGAATCCCCGTATGTTGGAAGCATTCTCTGCCTTTTGGGATTGGCCACACATCAATTTCTTGGCCACCAGGGACAATCGGATGATTGACACCTTTGCACACTCGTTCCCGGGCGAGTTGATGTCGGCAACAGATGCCATGTCGATTTTATGGCAGGAAATGGGGGCGTATGCCTTTCCTCCAATCCCACTCTTGCCATAGGTGCTTTGCACGATTTTGGGAGAAGTCTTCTAAGGTCCATGGTGGGCAAAGGGGGAATGATCCTTGGACCTACTGAGTGTAGAACCTCCTTGACCACTGCTTCTTCTCCCTTCACTGCTCACACAGCCAAGATTAAATAGGTTCCACTTCAACCCCAAGGTTCTCTGGCTTCATGTCTAGCGTCTATCACCAAGTGGATTTCTTCAGCCGGCTTCTCTCAGGGAGTGGCTGAAAGAGGTGCAGAGGGAAAACTTCGTTAGTCTTCTTCAAAGCCTTGGGAGGTGTCAGTCCAGCAGATTCCAGACTTTTTTCTAAGTGTTTAAGGATGGACACTTGAAGGTTTGGATCATTGAGGGTTACAAGTCAGCCATTGCAGCTACCCTTAAGACCTGGGGACAGTTTAGGGAAGGACTCTTGTTAAAATTTTTCATACAGATTGTCCAATGGAGCCCAATCTTGTGCCTCGCTGGGATCCTCTTCATGGTGCTTTGGGCTCTCCTTATAAACCTCTGTTGGAGCCAAAGGATAGGGCTTCAATAGAACTTAAGTTTCTTACCTTCCAAGACGCTTTTCCTGTAAGGTCTAGCAACATATCCCTTATCAGGTTGTCTGCTGATAGGAGGGATGTTTTCCTAAGGCGTTGTGTGATTTGTGTCTGAAAACACAACGGGCATGTGACCCTTCAACCACTTTGACAGGTTTTTGGGTAAAGTCACTCTCAGGAACAAAGCCCAGGTCCAAGCCAGATTGGGCCCTTGGTCCTGTTAGAGTGCTCTGGTTCTACTTGAGTAGGACTGAACCTCATGGAGTGGGCCAGAAACCCTGGTTTCTTTTTGGTAGACAGACAGAGTTCCAGACTCTGTCGCTTAATACGATCTCAAGATGGATAAGGAAAATGCTTTCCTTGGCCTACCAGGTGGTTGGAAAGGAAGAACCGCTGGCACGTCTTCATTCTTTCTGGGCTCATTATACTAGAAGGTACTCTGCCTCCTGGGATGCGTTACACAACACATCAGTAGGGGATATTATGACCACCCTTAGATGGTGCTACCATAATACCTTTACATGCTTCTCTGCCTAAGAGACTTGGTAGAAGTGGAAGAGTGGGTGTTGGCACTCAAGTGCTTCCAACCAGTCTTATGGTGTGTTTCACCCAGCCCTTCTAATTCAAAAGAGTTAGAGAGGGTGCACTGGGAGTCCAGCATGTTGTTTTTGGTCCATTGATCCCTGGTGCAGAGTTTTGGTCAAGAATCTGTGGAGGTTCCTACCTCCTCCAGTCTGATGGTACATCAGCTTGACCCTTCCTCTGCTGCAGATGAGAAAACCCGCCCAAAAATGCTTGCTTCTTGTATGCTACAGGCGAGTTTATCCGCCCAATGTAGCACATGCCGAAGATCTACTTTCAGTGCACGAAATTACCAAGATATGGCAACATGGTACGTTCTCCTGCAGATGTACAACATATTAAATGTGTTTCCACTATAAGTATTCGGCAATTGAGCCAAAATTGTATAGTGTGGTATCTCTGTGAGAAAAACGACACACAGAGACTTTGTTCAGTATGGACCATCGCGGTGATTGATTGACAATGCATCCGAGTGCACAAGTTTCCAGTTTTAACATCAATGCACATTCCGCTCTGTATTTCTTTCAGCAGTTATCCAGGAACATACTCAATATTTTCAAAATATCTACTTTCGATCTGTCACTAAGTTTCAGTACTTATGCTACATGAAAAGATAAAAGTACCAGTGGCTTGAATGCTCAACTCCACCATGTTTGTTTGTTGAAAGTGCTCACTGCGCTTGTTTGACCATGTGCTAACTTACTTGCGCAAATTTGAGGCCGAAAAAATGCAATTTTGCCACTGTTTTTCGGATTTTTATGGGCAAATCTACCAAAAACAATTGATTATATATAAAAAAAAAAATTGTCACATTTGCACAACAAAAGTATTTCTGCAGCAAAAACTATGCAGTTTGATGGACTGGATAAAGGCATTTAATGTATTTGTTTACATAAATAAACTTCCTTGTGGATGCCATGAAGATCTTGTTTATGGGGCGATCCCAAGATAAAATTCAGCTTGATATACAATTAACAAAAATAATAATAATAATAATAATAATAATAATAATAATAATAATAATAATAATAATAATAAATAAATAAATAGCAGAGGAAGGTTAAAGTGACTTATGGTTTTGTACTGTGTCCTTCTGAAGTTTTTCAACATAAAATTTATTTAGAAACAGTACACCCCATGGGTCGCTGGAATTCCACCTTTTGGTCCCACCTCATTAATTGGTGTAGGAAACTGAATTGCGCATGCTTGCTTGTATGCTAGTGCGCATTTGTACCACCAGGAGCGCTGTGCCAAGTCATTGTGCCTTGGGCCCTATGAAGCAGCAGGGGGACAGCACTGGACCCATGGCATTTTAAGGGGGGTGGGGTGGGTGGGGGCGAAGGGCTCTGGCAAAGCACTTAGAGTGCCTGGAAACCAGCTTGAGTGACCTACGGTGAGTACTGTTTCTTTATAGATTTGTGTTGAAAAGCTTGATTTTAATATGGAGGGCTCCAGCAGGTTGTGTCATTTGATTGGACTCAGACTCTTTTCAGTGACCAGTTGTCTGCACAGTCATATAATTTCAGTTCAATTTCCAAGCAAATGTGAAGTGGTCTATCGTTAGGAAGTTTGGAAAATAAAGTACCGTCCATAGTTGTCAACATTTTCATCCATGTCAAAAATGGCGGGGGGGGGGGGGGGGGGAGGGGGTGTCAAAGCGTGATGACCACAGCTTTAAACCTTAAAATATGTTGATTTACTACATCCAACATTTTCAGTTCCTTTTTAAAATTTCAACCTGCCACCAGGTGTCACGTTGCATTTTAACCCTTTCTTCCCATCAACTCCTTGATGTAATCCCCATTCAGTCACCTGGAACAGATATGTGCAGATGCAACCATGGAGCTCACAGCCAAATATCACTGCCCAAAATCCAAAATGCATGATAAAAAATCTTAAATCATTGTATGATCATGTGCCAAATGTATATACCTTTGTAGCCAGCATACATCAAGACAGGCTATGCAGAGGACATTTCAGGACACTCAGCATCAATTTCCCTGATCAAACATTATCTTCAAAAACATAGTTTATAATATATATATATATATATATATATATAGACTGTACTAGTTGTCATTACAATTGTATTTTTTTTTAAATAATAAATGAATATCAAAGTATCATTCACTTTGTTTGTCCACTTTATTTGCTAATATTGATACAAAAATAAATTCACTTTATTGAGCTTAGACAAGGAAAACTGTATGCACTCCTTGTTTAAACATTTTGGTCCTACTATGCATGTTGAATGTCTGTATTTGCAATAAGTCCAGAAAAAATGTTTATGACGGCCATAAACATAGGGGGCAGGGTTGATTTATGGTAATTTTGGACGTAGCTGGCTATGGTTTGTTGTATTGTCAGTAGTTTTTAGAGTACCTACAAATGCGTGTTACCAGTTTCATTGGTTAAATCCATCTAATAAGGGTGTCAATGTCTGTTGTTTTCATGACTTCCAACATCAATTGTTGCCACGCAAGCAGCATGGCATGCTGAACAAAACTGGTTTCACAAGACTGTCCAGGCACCTGAGGACTGGGTTATGGTAGATTTAACCCAGAAACATGGCCCAGAATAAGAAAATAATTAAAATTGCATAGTACAGTGAAACCTCCATATAGATACCGAATACCCTTGCAATGAAACAAAAGTGTTCCATATAGGGAGGTGTTCAGTTTAGGGTGGTTTCCACATTGTGGCCTCTTGTTTTACCTACAGTTAAGCCCATCTAGAACTTAACAGCCAAATACATGTTTTGTGGTGTACTGGGGTTTGTAAAAGATTGACAGAGGGTTTCAAATGGTTGAAACGGTTGCAAACCATTTCAACATTTTCATCAATAAGGTTGAGAAAGTGTGTGAAATGGTTGTTAACCTTTAGAAAAAGGTTTAAAGGGGTTTTAATGCAATAAGAGGAAATGGTTTTGAAATGGTTTGGAAAGTGTTTGAAAAAGGTATGCCTTTCACTCAAATGGTTGGGAAAAGGTTGCCCAAGATTAATGTATTTGGTGACTCTTAAGTTTAAAGCAGGCTTAACTGTACCATGATAATATACAGATACCAGCTGAGGTCATTATAGTGGGAACATAACTGCATGTACATTATTAAACATATGCAATGAACTGAATAGTTGGTGCATAATGTTGAAAATAAATCACAGTGGTGATGTTTAGAAAGTCAGGGTCAATATGTCAAAAGAGTAACAGCACTGCTATAATAACATGATCATGAACTCATGCCTTATTGTTGCTGTGCTTTTGCTGTTACTAATTTCAGTCTACTCATACTCATTGAAATTAAATCCCTTGGCTTTGGGGATACAAACTATAATGGTTTTATTTGTAAGTTATTGTTGTTTAGAATGGTCAAAGAAAACACAGGAAACAACTCCTATTACCCCAAAGAGGATAGGAGCAATGTGTTAAGTGACATTGACACTTTCACCCTGTTGCCATGTGAAGAAGTGGCAACAGGTGTTTCAAAGCTTGCCTGTGAGTGGTTTTTGCTGCTGCTGGTACAAGCAATTAAGCCTGTCTTTGAAGTTAAAATTTTAGTTTCAGTATATATGTATTCAGTATTCTCTTCAATCGAACTTGCCATTACTCCTGACGATGAGTCCCTTTCTGAATCCCAGTGTAATTCACAACTGGGATTTAGAAGAGGTCGCAGTGCCACGTTTGGTTGTACTTTCTTACATGACCTGGTTACCGTTTTTAATGATATGAACTCGCCAGTGTACGTTTGCACTCTAGATGCCCAGAAATGCTTTGACAGTGTCTGGCATGATGGCCTTCTTTATAAACTCCTAAATATTTTGCCAAAGTCACACTGGTTATTAGTTCATGATTGGTATAAACACTCACGTAATATTGTCAGATGGAATGGCGAGTATAGCCATGTCTTCCCCATCTCGAAGGGAGTACGCCAGGGAAGTGTCATTTCGCCATACTTTTTTATCATTTTTATTAATGATATGCTTAAGACGGTGGATGCTGCCCGGGGTGGTGTCTGCGTGGGTGGAGACACATTCAGTGCCTTCGCCTACGCAGACGATGTCACCCTGTTCAGTGCCACCGTTACTGGATTGCAAACATCTATTGACATTTGTTATGAGTATTCCAAACAATGGAGATTTAACTTTAACCCTGCTAAGTCTAAATGTATTATTATGGGTCGAAAACTATTGAGCCAATCTCCAATTTTTCTGTTAGGTGGCGAATCTATGGAGGCGAATGAATATGTTGACATTCTTGGTGTAACTTTTACTTCCAAGAACTCACGTAAAGTTCATGTTGAGAACAGAATCAAGAAATGCAGACAGAGTTATTATGCCCTTGGTAATGTTGGCCTCTCATACCCTGGGTTGGACACTAATGTTAAAACTTATCTATGGAACACTATGTGTTCCCCTGTTCTCACATATGGTCTTGATACTGTAAACATTTCAAACACTTCCCTCCGTAAACTGGAATCTACGCAGGGAACTCTAGTTAAGCGCTTCCTTGCTATTGGTAAGCGCTCGCACCATTCTGCTCTGCTGAAGGCCTGTGACATTCAAACCATTTCTGATTGTGTAAAATATATGACTTTGTCTCTGTTCTATCGTATCTTTATGGTCGATTCTCCCCTACTGTCGTTCTATTCTTATATTTTGGCCCAACGCATCGTTTCTGGGCGAAGATATAAAGGCACCATAATCGACCGTATTCTCGATCTCTGCCTATCTCCGACCAGTGTTGCGCTTACTGGATTCAACCGTCCCTCGGCTGTCCATGAGTCGGGGCGCCCGCGGGACGGTGTGGTGGACTCATTAGGGTACCTGATTTGCCACGAGAACTTTATTAAGCCATGGGCAGAGGAGCATGTGCTGGCGGTCCTGCTCACTAGGTGTTTCTAGTGAGCAGGCCCGCCTGCCCGGCCTCTGCCTGCCCATAACAGCAGCTCTTCTCCAGAACTTGGTAGTTTTATCCCGGCTTTTTAATATTTTACGAGCAATAATGGTTCGTCTTTGTATATATGTATATCATTATGCGATTGTATATGTGACTATGTATTTATCTGTGTTTCCCCAATATTTGGGGGTGAATAAATTATTATTATTATTATTATTATTATTATTATTATTATTATTATTATTATTATTATTATTATTATTATTATTATTATTATTATTATTATTATTATAATTCTCTTCTAAAGGCTTATGTCACAGACTTTATTTTGTTCACCTCTGAGGCTATTAGGCAATGCCTTGGCCAGTGCGAGAGAGTGTCCACCAACCATGTGATTGATTTAGTCCTATTGAGTGTCTCACTCTGGCCAGTCACTTGTTCACCTCCAAATCTGCTAAGCCTTTGGAGGTGAATAGGTTTTTTTTTTTTTATTTTTGAAAATGGTGCTCATCTGGGGTGTTCGTGTTCAGTCTAGAGAGGTGTTCAATATAGGGAGTTTTCTCATAATGGAAATATATGGGGATATGGGGAAAAAATTGGGACCAAGAAAAAGTGTTGAGTATAAGAAGATGTTCCATATATAGAGGTGTTTGGCTAGAGAGGTTTTACTGTATTAAAATAATGCTAAAATTTTTGGTGTATACTTTGGTCTCAAAAATGCTCTGCAAGGTTTTGGTGTATACTTTGGTCTAAAAAAATGTTCCGTAAGGTAAACCTTGCCTTCAATTTTTAAAAATTTCGGCTTCTATTTTTTGTGTCTTTTTGCCTTCAAAATGCATCAAAATTTTGCGTTTAAGGGCCTTAAAGGGGGCATGCTCCGAGACTCCCCAGCAGGACTTCACATCTTTGGCACTCGTTAATGTCCTACACTGGCCATCATTTGTACTGGTAGTTTTTTTTTCCGCGGTAAACCATTGCTCAAGTCATGTAATGTTCCTCATGCTACAAGGGAGCCTTGACACTATATGTATAAGTTGAATCCAGTTATATTCCTGATGTTTCTTGATGAAATTGATATGGGTGTCACACCTTTTCAGTTATGTAGCGTAAGTGTAACACCTCACCTCCAGATAGTATCAGAAAATATGGAGGGAAAAGGTCAAGTCTCTACCACACACTGCATGGTGGTACTTTTGATTTCCAGATATCCTAGAATCTGGAGGGAAAAGGTCAAGTCTATACCACCCTTTATGGTGGTACAGTATACTGTAGTTCTAGAATGTTTTTGGGTGTGGTTAATTTTGCGCAAACTTGCTTTTCCAGACATCAGAAAATATTTGCATATTTCAATTTGACGCCTCATGGCTTGTCTATTAAATATAACCGTTCATTATGTCAGTTAAATTTTTTTTGTGCATCTTATTTTTGCACATCAAGTACTAGGGCGAAATGAAGTTAAGCGCTAAAATTTCAAGAACTACAGTATGTTCAGACATTATCAGAGAATCTGGAGGGAAAAGGTCAAGTCTCTACCACACACTCTATGGTGGTACTGTATATGTCAAGTTACATTACAGTGGTATTCACT
The DNA here is from genome assembly GCA_964020975.1 of Hermodice carunculata. Classification (NCBI taxonomy): domain Eukaryota; kingdom Metazoa; phylum Annelida; class Polychaeta; order Eunicida; family Amphinomidae; genus Hermodice; species Hermodice carunculata. The sequence continues at coordinate 392,355 of CAXHWN010002137.1, read as the reverse complement.
CTGCAAAGGCCTGTGGTGAAAAACTGTATAATTGTATTCTTTTAGCTCTGCTGACTGCAGGTTCCACAACTTAAAGCTTCACTCATCAGTCCATTCCTCCTTCAACTTTTGTTTGTGAATGCAATACAGTCCACATTTTCCCTGTGAACACCATGTAACAGTGTGATATTGGTGGTGCCACCTATATTATGTAAATATGGGCCAAAATGTAATTGGCATTCTCAGATACTAGTTGATAGATACTTCATTGGCTATGTTGTGCTGTGGGCTGTGTTGTCAGACTCATAGTTATAATGGAGGTAGAGTGTGTCTGTGTCAAGTCAAGAGTGAAATTTGTTTCTTCACATTGGTATTGGAAGATGAATATTTATGCTTTGGTAACTCTGGAATCATTTCGCTGTCATTGTTAGGTTTGAAATTTATGAGTATGAGTCATGTTTTTCTGTTATATTTGGTGAAACATCCTGAAATTACAGGTAGAATGTTGATCGGGTAAAAACACAAAGAGGGATCAAAATTTGGTGGCACAACCTACGTCCAGTAAATCTTGAGAATTCGTATGTAATTCTCGTATTTATAAGCAATATTAACCTATCCACTACATTTGGCAGGTCCTATCTGGGATTGTGTCTCTCCCAACAATTGTTTCCAGAAATTTTTTCTTCTGACACAGTCACTGCTTTGTCCCGTCCTGCAGCGCCCTCACTGCCCAAGCTGTCGACTCAGCTAGCCTAAGTGACACACAGCCTCGTTCTGTCGGGCAAAATGTCTGCCCAAGGGTTGATTCATATCTCCCTTGTGAATATAGTAGAAGTGTTCTCGAGGTCTTGATCGGAGTGGACGGGAAGTCTGGCCTACATATTGCTTGTGGCACTTGCCACAGGTCAGGAAGTAGACAAGGTCATTGTGTCTACATGTGCCCCCTTGGGGTGTACTATAGGTACGGCCATTCGTCTCAATTGTACATAAGTGCCATTCCAACTTCAATTTGTAGGTTTGTGACATAGCCGCACCAAGTGAACCATCAACCAAAGTTGTAGAATTTTAGTTGATGCAAATAAGGTGAATACACAAAATTTAAATCTTGAATAGCTTCAAAACTATTACAGATAGAGGTGTCCTTTCAACTTCACATTACAGGTTTGTAGCATTTGTGCATCCAATGAACTATGGACCAAGGTTTAAGCATTTTAATTGATGAAAATGAGGCTAATACTTAAAATTTAGTAAACACTGAAAAATGGGAAAGTGTAGCATTTCAAACTACAGTGGTCCCTGTTTTGAACGACCCCACCTATGAGCGACCACCTGGTTTGAACGACCACATTTGTTCGCCAAACCTGTTAAACGCAACCAGCAACCAGGCAAAATAAACAGATTTTGCGACTACGACACAAGTGTGTGTATTTTCATTTTGAAGGCACCCAGACAGATTGCAGTGACGAATTTTTTTTTCCTTTTTGTTCTCGTGTTTCTGGTCCTTACAAAGCTGGTCAAAACAGACCTGCAGGATTCTGGGTGCGACATTCAGACCTCCTCTGGGACAAGTAAGGCTTTCGTCATCTTTGCCTGCTTGGAGACCAGGCTCGATGTTTGTACCGGGGGATAAAAGTGCAGTCTGTATAAGTCTTTTGTCTGCACCCTAATCTGATCAGCCAAGTAACAGCTAAACAGAAATGCCACCTTGTCTTCCTTTCTCAAAATATGCAACATAGATGCAGGCTGATCAATGTTCAACTTTTCAGACGAACCCAAACCTTGTTGCCTAAAATGGTCCAGAAGAGAGCCACATTCTGAGCATAAAGTAGCCACATTTGACAGTTCTGTTGGTTCTGAGTCATCCCAATCCGAATCGGGAGACCCATCCCTGCCAGCCCTCCTCCTCTTGGAGCATTGTGTCCCTGAAGTGAGGTAACGCAACAGCCCTCATCCTCAGTAGCGTACACAGAAATAAGTTTGCCTGGCCACAATGCTACAATTTAATCCATTACATCCTCAGCCTCGCTTGGAAGCCAAGTCCACAATGTCCGAGGGTGGCTTGGCTTGGCCCAAGGTGGGTGGTACTGTCACAGATTCTCTGCCAAGATTCAGTTGAAATCTATCTTCAGGCGGCAGTGTAGGTGCCACTGGAATGGAGGAAACTGGATGGCTAGCCTATTTCAACACAAAAGTCTTGTGCTTCTTTGGTGCTGACTCAGGTAGCCCAGACTCAAACAGAGTACGGGGCAGCTTCACTATCTGTGGTGATGTCGCCGTCACAACTGCTTGTTTTGGCTTGTAGTTTGTGCCTTAAATCTGCACAATCCAGGCCCACATAAGACTGAAATGTTGGAACAGTATGGCCGTGCCCTCCAAAACTCAAGCTTCCTGTTCAAGAATTATGGGATACATAACGTACATATTGTTATGTAAATGATCTACCTACTAATCGTGAGTAGATTTGTGGACAATGAATCGGGCATATGTATGTTGTATGCCATGACGTAGGCAAGCCATGTGCTCCAATGAATAAGGCAGACACAAAGAAAGAAGAAGGAGATGTATTTCAGACTTTGGAGAGAGATCGCTTGCTTCAAACCACATAGACTTTGCAGATATATCGCTTGCTTCAAACCACGCTTCTGTATATTAACTTCTTATATTACGGAAGTAGAATAAATACAGATATAAACATGCCAACCCCTATTCCACAATATCTTCTGGTGAACATGCAATGAACACAATCACTCTCCGGCAAACACCCAAAAGAAGTGAAGTCCTCTAGTGAACTTGATGTGAATACGACCCAAATTGCACTCTGAACTATGGTAGTTTTGATTGTGATATGAGATGTTCGGTGACACACTGTGGTGATCTTTCATTTGATGACTCACTGTGGTGATCTTTGACATTTGGTGACACACCATGGTGATCTGACATTTGGTGACACACCATTGTGATCTGACATTTGGTGACACACTGTGGTGATCTGTGACATTTGGTGACACACTTTGGTGATCTGACATTTGGTGACACACTGTGGTGATCTGTGACATTTGGTGACACACTGTGGTGATCTGACATTTGGTGACACACTGTGGTGATCTGTGACATTTGGTGACACACTTTGGTGATCTGACATTTGGTGACACACTGTGGTGATCTGTGACATTTGGTGACACACTGTGGTGATGTGCAGCTCCAGTGCAGCTGCTGCCCTTAGCCCAGTCTCCCACAATTCACTGTCTGGGTGCAGTGGCAATCCGCGGCAATCTATGGTCTTACCGAAGTTTGCTGTAGAATACCTTCAAACACTGCACATGGCCACCAAACACAGGTTAGTGCCACTGAAGTGTGTCTCGAGTGTATGTAATCAAACCCATTAAAAACTAGAGATAGTTGTCGCGCAACAACAAATATGTCTCCCAATTGAGAAATCACCCTTAAAAGCCAACTTTTGTCACAATATTAGTGCTATCTTTACCATGTTACTGAATCTCTACTGCAAAGTCACCCACTCCATGTGACCACTCTTTGACCTGCCCTATGAGTAGTCTTTTAAACCAGTCATAGGGCAAAAAAAACCCAAAAATCTGTTATCTTGCCTAGGGGGGCGCACAGACAGACGGTCAGTCAGATGGACAGACTGAGAACCCCCACAGGTCTTTGTATAAAATTTGAAACTAATGGGTTCAGAAGTATTATAAGCATGTACCATATACGTCATGTATACAGTACATGTACTATATGCCATGTTAAAATGTGCCCTTATTACCATCATTCTGAATTTCAAAAATTCATAAGAAATTAAAAAAAAAATAAACAATTAAGCAGGACCACTCATAAATATCTTGTGGGCATATATACAGGTTACATTCCTACCTAGTTTGAAGACAACCTGACCATTAGTTTTAGAAAAAAAAAAGACAAAAATCTGTTATCTTGACCAGGGGAACGAACAGACAGACGGTCAGTCAGATGGACAGACTGACCACCTTAGAAAAATTCCTCGGGTCTATAGACTACTTTAACCAAATTTGAAACGAATAGGGGTCACAGGTACAAAGATATAGCCGTTTGGACCTGGATATTGCTTAATGCTGTTTTATTAACTAATTAATTGATGATCACAGGATGCTAGTTTTTGTACTTGACCTGCTTCATCATAAGGTGTATCACTAACCAAAATTTTGTGGTTCTACATGCAATATTATTTTGTTTTAGTTATCACAGAAATGCCTCTACAGGCTGCCTAATGGTACAAATCTTGAGGTTGCCTAACGATCGTTGATTAATTAACTTATTTATTAATGATCACAGGAATTCAGTTTTTGAACTGGACCTAATTCATCATGAGGTGCACCACTAACCAAAATTTGGCGGAGCTACATGCAATATTTTTTTTGGTAATCTTAGTAATGTCCTCTGGGGGTTGCCTAACGATCTTCTGTTAGTTAACTAGTTAATTAATGATCACAGGAAGCTAGTTTTCGAACTTGACCTGCTTCATCATAAGGTGCATCACTGACCAAAATTTGGCGGAGCTACATGCAATATTTTTTTTAGTTATCACGGTAACGTCGTCCAGATGGACAAAGGACAGACAGATGGCGGGCGAACGGTCATAAAACCAATATACCCCTCAGATCCTTCGGATGCGGGGTATATAATAATTACTTGGAATTCATTTGATTACACTGAGTTTTATTTTCCCTTATTTCGTGGATGCTTCAAAGCCGCCAAAATAAGAAATCAGTGAAAAAGATTTTTTAAATTGGTATGCATAGGAATTATAACAAAAACAGTAAATTGGTTTTTGTTTTGATTAAAGGTCCAAAATACAAAAACTGACAAAATTAGAACCTATCAAAATAAA
>CAXHWN010002137.1:260000-382500 GCA_964020975.1 Hermodice carunculata | reverse complement strand
AAATTTTTAAAGATTTGCCTGATAAAAGAACAAAAAAGTTCATAAAAAATAAGAGGCCTGGCTCTGCTCAGCTGACCTAGAAATTGATGACACTAGTGGCACTGTCGAATTGGGAGTAAGTTTAAGGTCATCTACATACTGTGTTTCTGCCCTAAACAGAGGACCACCACCATGCACAATATCAAGGTCCTAACTCAAATAGTTCTCAAGTTATAAAATAAATAGTTAAATTCAGGAAAGTGAACCTGTGACCTTGGAAATAAGATCAGGGTCACTCACATACATTGTACTGTGTGAATGGGGCCTCATAGTAGACAACTAACATGGGCAACAAGTCCTAGTTGATCAAGTTCTCAAGTTGTTCAATGAACTGTAAAATTCAAGTAAGTGGGTCTGTGACCTTGGAAATGAAGTCAAGGTCACTTATGTACTGTCTGAGCCTGGCCCTCATACATGTACCACTGCATGCAACATCAAACTCTAAGCAGTTTTGGAGAAGATTTTTTAAAATTTGGTCAAAAAAGCAACAACAACAAAAAAAAAAGTCATAAAAAATCCAAAATCCCTCGTCCGTGACCATTTGAATGAAGTTGGTAGAGACCCATGAAAGATACATCCCCACCAAGTTTGAAGTGAATCTGGCTTACGGTTTTGGAGAAGAAGTTGAAAACGTGAATTACTACAGCCATCCCCAATCACCTACATAGTAATCAGTAGGAATGTATGTATTGTACCCGCATTGAAAAAATCGTTAAAAATAAGGGATCCATAGCAGTGCCACCTGGTGTAAACATTCATGTGACCCTTCTACATGGAACATTTTCACCAAGTCTCAGCATAATCTGAATGACAGTTTTGGAGAAGAAGTTGAAGGAGTGAAAGCACACAAAAATTCATAAACAAGAGGACTGTGACAGTCCTGTGCTCTTCTGACTAAGTCCCCCTGTGACCTTGGATATGAGGTCAAGGTCAGTGACCTACTCTGAATCTCACTTTTATAGAGGGCCATCCCCATGTGCAAGATCAAAGTCACAGTACAAATAGTTCTCAGGTAATCATATCAGTAAAATTCATCTTAGTGGCCCTGTGACCTTGAAAATGAGGTCAAGGTCACTAATGTTCAGTCTCAATCTTTCCTAAATAGAGGACCACCAACAAGTTCAACATCAAAGTCCTACCTTCCACAGTTCTAAATTACAATGTGAAAAGTAAAATTCACATAAGTGTCTGGGTCCCAGTGACCATGGGAATGAGGTTAAGGTCACCCATGTACTGTCTAAGTCTGGCCTTTGGTCAGGACAACCATCATGTTCAACATCAAGGTCTAAGTTCAAATAGCTCTCAAGTTGTCGGGTGAACAGTAAAATTTGAGTAAGTGGCCGTATGACCTTGGGAATGAGGTCAAGATCACTTATCTACAGTCTAAGTCTGGCCCTCATTAAGGGCAACTAGCATGTGCAATTGGAATGTCTTAGCCTTAATAGTTCTCAAGTTACCATATAAACAATGAACTTCATGCACCTCACCCTGTGACCTTGGAAATGAGGTCAAAGTCACTCACCTACTGTACATGTATCACTCTCATACCCCTATGCAATTTCAAAACAATTGGCTGAGTATATACTAGGATAAAGACTTTTGAAGATTTGGCCAAAAAATGAACAAAAAAATCATTAAAAATAAATTAATCTGTGACCATTGGAACAAACTTGGTAGATACCCACCCAAGGAACATTCCCACCAAGTTTGAAGTGAGTCTAGCTGATGGTTTCGCAGAAGTCAAAAATTGTCAATTAGCATTGCAAACCATAATGACCCCAATCCCCTTTGACTTGTATTGTAATCAAAAGGTATGTAAAATCAACAAGAGAAATTCTTAGAAAAAAAAAAATCACTGGACCGTGACCATTTGAATAAACTAGGTAGAGACCCACCCAAGACATATCCCCACCAAGTTTGAAGTTAACCTGGCTAACGGCTTTTAGATCAGGTCGAAAATGTGAATTAGATTTTCCCAAAAAATGAATACCAGAGTTATGCCCGGGGGGGGGGGGGCATGAATGTCTCGCCAGCATTGTAATTGTATGGGTGAGGATTATTTTTGTGCAGTGGTGCCTGTATTGGTAGAATAACATGCAAAAGATAACACAGTGTTCTTAAAAAATTGTGTCACTGGAGGGGTTATCAAGACAGGTACCACTGTATTTGGTAAAGTTGCTGAATATGTGAAATGAATAACAATCTATTTGTTGAGAATATATTGCTCCCCCACCCTTTTCTGAATCAAAATGGTCAATGATGTATATAATGTGTTCAAAATACTCAGAGCTTGACGTACCTGTCTGTATATTTGCAAGGAGATCCAGAGACACTCGGGTATTAAAGTATTGAAACCGCGACCCAAAGGGGCTTATGGTAACTGAATATTGATTCTAATGTACCAAATTTCAATAATCTATCACACAAATTGGTAAACAATAAGTCTATAGCTGTGTTTTTATCAGTCGTTGGTTCATGTATAATCTGATGAAGACCAAATTGACCCATTAAGGCTAAAAGTGACTTGTAGCTTGAAGAATCATGAAGACAGTCAATGTTAAAGTCTCCCATGATGATTGTTGGTGTAGATTGCTTTACTTCATGTGCACGATACAAGTTGATGATGGCTGCTTTTATTGAAGAGATTTGCTTACGTGGACGACAGTAAACACATACAACCTGAAGATCCATCTGGCAACGTTTGTATAGCGCCACTTGTATCTCAACTTGTTTAAAATTGGCAATAAATGTGTGGAGATGTTCAGCTTTTGAATATATTGCTGTACCATATGGCGATCTGTGCACATTGTGGTCATTAGGATGTAATTGGAATGATGGAATTTCATATTCATCATCATCATCCAGTGAACAAAGTTTTGATTCTACAATGTAATGCCAAACTCTTTATTCAATACCCAGACCCAGACATCACATGTATTGTATGAGCAATGAAGTGTCACATCAATAGTACATAATATAAGTTTCTGGAAGTTTTTCTCCAATGCTCAATCATGCATGAAGTAATCAATGAAGTGTGACAGTGATGACCCTCATCTCTAGGGATGATTACAATGAATCATCCACCCAAGCATGAAAACCTTTCCTAGTCTAGTTAGTGAAATAACGCCACTCAGAAGTTTTTCTCCAATGTTCAATCAAGCATAAAGTAATCAGTGAAGTGTGACAGTGATGACCCTCATCTCTAGGGATGATTACAATAAGTCATCCACCCAAATATGAAAGGCCTATGTAGTCTAGTTAGTGAAATAATGCCACTCTGAAGTTTTTCTCCAATGCTCAATCATGCATGAAGTAATCAATGAAGTGTGACAGTGATGACCCTCGTCTCTAGGGATGATTACATTAAATCATGTACCCAAATATGAAAGGCCTATGTAGTCTACTTACTGAAATAATGCCACTCCGAAGTTTTTCTCCAATGCTCAATCAAGCATGAAGTAATCATTGAAGTGTGACAGTTATGACCCTCGTCTCTAGGGATGATTACAATAAATCATCCACTCAAATATGAGAGGCCTATGTAGTGCAGTTACTGAAATAATGCCACTCCGAAGTTTTTCTCCAATGCTCAATCAAGCATGAAGTAATCAATGAAGTGTGACAGTTATGACCCTCGTCTCTGGGGATGATTACAATAAATCATCCACCCAAATATGAAAGGCCTATGTAGTCTAGTTACTGAAATAATGCCACTCCGAAGTTTTTCTCCAATGCTCAATCATGCATGAAGTAATCAATGAAGTGTGACAGTGTTGACCCTCGTCTCTAGGGATGATTACATTAAATCATGTACCCAAATATGAAAGGCCTATGTAGTCTAGTTACTGAAATAATGCCACTCCGAAGTTTTTCTCCAATGCTCAATGAAGCATGAAGTAATCAATGAAGTGTAACATTGATGGCCCACATCTCTAGTGATGATTACAATCAATCATCCACCCAAGTATGATAGCCCTATCTGATCTAGTTAGTGAAATAATGCCACTCCGAAGTTTTTGGTTGACAGACGGACTGACGGACAGACGGACGGACGTCCGGAAAGTGACTGCTTAGTCTCACAAACAGCTAACGCTGGCGAGACAAAAAATTCATCAAAAATCCAAAAATCACTTGACCACGATCACTTGAACAATTTGGTAAAAACCCAGCCAAGACACATCCCCACCAAGTTTGAAGTGAATCTGGCAAACGGTTTTGGAGATGAGGTCGAAAATGTGAATTACCATAATGATTGCAATTCCCATTGACTTACATAGTAAACATTCAATAGGAATATATGCATTGACCAACAAGAACCTGAAATGAAAAATTTGTTAAAAATCTGGGATCCACAGCAACGCCACATGGTGAACAACCATCTGTAGCCCTCCCTCAAAGAACATATCCACTAAGTTTTAGCACAATCTGAGAGATGGTTTTGGAGAAGAAGTCGGAAATAGCAAAAATGCACAAAGATTCATAAAAAAAGAGAAATAAATCGCAGCACCACTGGTTGAATAACTTAAGGTCTAATGGTCCCCAGAAGTGTCCCTATACAATTTCAAAGTAATTGGCGTAGCAGTTTTGGAGAAGACAATTTTGTAAGATTTCCCCCCAAAAATGACCAAAAAAATTCATTAAAAATCCAAAAATCACTGGACCATGACCATTTGAATACATTTGGTAGAGACCCATCCGAGACACATCCCCATCAAGTTTGAAGTGAATCTGGCCTTTTGGAGAAGAAGTCAAAAATGTAAATTGTTGACAACGCATTATGGACAGAGGACCATAATGCGTTGTCAAAAATATCATTGGAACGTGACCATTAGAACAAACTTAGTAGAGACCCACCCAAGATACATTGCCACCAAGTTTGAAGTAAATCTGGCTGGCGGTTTTGGTAAAGACGTCGAAAATATGAATTGTGGACAGACAAAAGCACAATAGATGAAGAACCATTCGATAAGCTCAGCTGACTGACAAGTCAGCTGAGCGAAAAATGGTCCACATAATGAACATTCTACATACATTTACTGATGAAATGAATCACACACATACCTGGCTCGGGCTCGGGCTTAGGGTCCTGTTCGGGTTCAGGTTCGGGCTCTTTTTCTTCCTCTGTTGCTGTTTCCTCTTTTGTCTCTTCTGAAATTTAAGAGTTGGCCCAATGAAATAATCACACCCTTTTATTGTAAGTAAACATTATGAACTCTAGGCAGAGTTTGAAATTTTCTTATGAATGATTAATACAATGAAAAAGCAGTTTGTCTTTTCTTGCATTTAGTACAAATGTCCCTTGTCTACCATATTCCAGAAATGGGCTTGTAATCCAAGTACTAATAATTTTAGACACCATGACATCATAATGCTGTATGGGAAAACTCATCTTTATATATCTAATTATATCACATTATTTTGTGAGCCCCTCCTCTGAGGAAGCCTCCAGAGAGAGCACAAACATATCAGGGGCAAAACTTATGCACATCAAATATTAAGAACTTGAGATATGAATAACCAGTGAATGTATTGTTCCCTGGACATGTCCTAAAGTATAATAGTACCAAACTGATACATCCATATATTTTTTTTCAAACTTTTCTCCAATAATCATGTCTGACATACTGCAAATTGTTTTTTTTAAAGTGTGTGTGTCAACACACATTTTTTTGTTTTTCCCTTTCTCTCTCTCTCTCTCTCTCTCTCTCTCTCTCTCTCTCTCTCTCTCTCTCTCTCTCTCTATCTCTCTATCTCTCTTCTTTACCTGCAAATTTGTCCGACACTTTTCTCGAACAGTATTATACATAGAAACTCCAAACTAGGCATGATTGTACCTCCATACAAGGAGTTTGACCGTTATATACAAAGGAATGGAGATGTTTAAAATTATGCAAGTTAGGGGCATTTGAAAATTAAAATCTTGAATATCTTCAAAAGTATAATAGATAGAGATGTCATTCCAACTTCTACTAGGGGGTTATTGTCCACTGCGCATCTAATGAATTTAAAACCAATGTTGTAGAAATTTAAATTATGCTAATTAGCAGCATTTGAAATTTTAAAACTTGAATATCTTCAAAATTATTATAGATATAGACGTCATTTTAACTTCTTCTAGGGGGTTATTGACCATTGGGCATGTAATGAATCTAAAGCAAAAGTTGTAGCAATTCAAATTATGCTAATTAGCAGCATGTAAAATTTTTAAACTTGAATATCTTCAAAACTATTATAGATAGAGATGTCATTTCAAATGCTACCAGGGGGTTGTTGACCATTGCCCATCTAATGAATCTAAAACAAAAGTTGTAGCAATTTAAATTATGCTAATTAGCAGTATTTGAAATTTTTAATCTTAAATATCTTGAACACTGTAATAGATAGAGATGTCATTCCAACTTCTACTAGGGGATTGTTGACCATTGCGTACCTAATGAATTTAAAATAAAAGTTGTAGCAATTTAAATTATGCTAAATAGCACCATTAGTAATTTTAAATCTTGAATAACTTCAAAGCTATAATAGATAGAGATGCTATTCCAACTTCTACTCCTGTGTTATGGAATAGTTGTACATTGCCATACCAATATGCTTTGAAGACACACACACTGATTTGCTGTGCAGCAAATCATCTTTCCTAGTTTTTACATTATATTTATACTGCATTTACCACCATCAAAGCACAAGCTAGAGGAACTAATACAGGACATTGCCCCTCTTCCCAAAATTTCTACTAGTAGAAATACATGTTTAAACCAAAGGATATCCATATTTTTCAAAATACTGCAAAATTCTGAGATCAGGAGTTTGTTTCTTTCAAAATCAAGCACTTCAAGCCAGTAAATGTATGCAGTTCAGTACATATGGTCTGTTGTCAGGATACAGTTCATTACACAGGGTCTGCTGTCAGGATACAGTTCAATACACAGGGTCTGCTGTCAGGATACAGTTCAATACACATGGTCTATTGTCAGGATACATTTCAATATACATGGCCTGCTGTCAGGATACAGTGCAATACACATGGTCTGCTATCAAGGTACAGTTCAATACATATGGTCTGCTGTCAGGATACAGTTCAATTTACATGGTCTGATGTCAGGATACAGTTCAATACACATGGCCTGCTGTCAGGATACAGTTCAATACATATGGTCTGCTGTCAGGATACAGTTCAATACAAATGGTCTGCTGTCAGGATACAGTTCAATATACATGGTCTGATGTCAAGATACAGTTCAATACACATGGCCTGCTGCCAGGATACAGTTCAATACATATGGTCTGCTGTCAGGATACATTTCAATATACATGGTCTGATGTCAGGATACAGTTCAATACACATGGCCTGCTGTCAGGATACAGTTCAATATACATGGTCTGCTGTCAAGGTACAGTTCAATACATATGGTCTATTGTCAGGATAGAGTTTAATATACATGGTCTGATGTCAGGATACAGTTCAATACACATGGTCTGCTGCCAGGATACCGTTCAACACAAATGGTCTGCTGTCAGGATACAGTTCAATATACATGGTCTGATGTCAGGATACAGTTCAATACACATGGCCTGCTGCCAGGATACAGTTCAATACATATGGTCTGCTGTCAGGATACATTTCAATATACATGGTCTGATGTCAGGATACAGTTCAATACACATGGCCTGCTGTCAGGATACAGTTCAATATACATGGTCTGCTGTCAAGGTACAGTTCAATACATATGGTCTGCTGTCAGGATACAGTTCAGTACATATGGTCTGCTGTCAGGATGAAGTGGTCCCTCTTTTAAGAGACCACTCCTTGGGCATGTCTTAAATGCTCACATAAAGTAAGTGGCCCCTTGTTGGAAGTAAAATATTATGGTAAAGATGGAAGTTGTGATGTAAAGAATGTGGTCTCAAAAGAGGGACCACTACATCTAATAACCATGCTTTCTGGTTTGGTAACATTGCAAATTTGAAGACCTCATCTTGTTCAATTTTTAAAAACAAAATGTGAAACTTTATACACATGCAAATCAAGCACTTCACAGTAATAAATATTTCAGTTGGATTATAAGTTGGACTATTTGAATTTTAATTTTACTGTTTCCGCATGTACATTGAATTCAACAGTTTTTTCTTGAAACTAAAGAACTTTCTACTAATAAGACATTCCAAAGTACAATTCCAAGTTATTAATTTGTTACTGCCTACCTTGTGGTTGTGAAACAATTATTGTTTCACCCCCTTTTATTGCAACCCGTGTAGTAACTTGATTTATCCCATTATAACTGATCTGACTTAGGAATCTCAGCAAAAATGTTTTCCAGTAATGAAAGCCTTAAGGACATTTAAGACACCAAAAACCTTTGCATGGCCGATTTTGAAATTTTAACGGTTTGTACAAGACGAATGTCCTTTCTATTAGTTGTCAAAATTTCGAGCTTCTAACTAAAGTAGAAATATGAGAAAAACGCCAAAAGCCACACAGGCATGTGGATATCCGAACGTCCATGTGTCATTCTTTTGGTTTTCATCCGCCTAACGGAACAATGCCACCCGTCAATCATACTTAACAACCTGTCACGTGGCTGCAGGTAGCAACGGCCCATGACAAAAAGAGAGTGATATCAGGGCGGCAATGCGAAATAAGGCAGTATGCCGAAAGTGTTTGTGGTCAGGGAAAAGATGCAAACATGCTAACATATCATAGCCTTAGTGGTTTACTTTATAGTTATCTCGCTTGTTTTGCGTTCTAATGATGGGAGACTTTAAATGTTCAAGAGGACCGGGAATCGTCAGACGATGTCCCTTCAAACTTCAAAGACCATGCCGCGATGGATTACCTCAGTGGTCCTTCACACCAAAGACAGGTGGGGAAAAAACTGACACCCTGATCAACAATACCCACGTACATAAAAATACTTTATCGGAACCCAAGGATGAGGAAATAAAAGTACAAATAAACACATCGAAAAAAGCATAAACGTGAACAGCAGAGAAAACACACAAAATAGCGTTACAAAGCTCAGGTTGGAAAGAGAAATGAAACTCATTGAGAAAACAACTACAAAATAATGACAAACTAACTAACTAAAGTGTAAAGACAAGTCTAACAAGCTAACTACATAAAGTATACAGATAGGAGACAAGTCAATACAATAAAACACTATCCCTAAAAACGGGATGAAGAGGTAGGGCGCCGGCGGAGGACCAAACCCGCCATCCGTGCACTGACCACGAGCGGCCGCAGGCCGCCCCACCGAAGCAAGGCAACACAACTTTCGTTGCCAGGCTTGAGGTCACGGGGCCGGAAGGACCGCCTCCATGACATCACACTTTGAAACCAGATTGTCGATGTCGCCGTTTGACAGATCGCTGAATAATGTTTTCCGTAATTCAAAGGCCCTTTTATTCATGTGAGTGGCCAAGAATTGATTGACAACCTCCCGAAATGTTCAGGAACGATGTTTACTACGTTTTGTACAAATATCAGCTCAACTTGAGCAAATGGTATTGTTTCAGAGGCAAATGATCAACATCAAAGGCCTTTGAAGCTTGTTTTCTCAAAAAGGATATTAGGACGAGAACCCCACCTAAGAATGGTTATTCCAAGAAAACGGCTGGGCGAAATTTAATCCGGTTAACGGCTTTTGATTCATTAATGTCTGAACTGCAAAAAAGATTCAGCGATTTTCTAAATTTTGCTTCGTTCTTTTTCTATGAAATGAAGAAAATGAACATCCTGAAAATCAAAGGGAAAATTGAGACGTCAAACTTTGAGGATGGATAACAGAAAAACGAAACCAAACATAAAAAATCGCAGGATCGTTTTTTGTTGCCAATATGTCAGGATTAAAATCCAAGTATAATTATGAGTTTATAACAAATAATTAGTGACTTATATCGACATTTATGGGGTGGATGCTTTGCGGTCAACTTTCAATTGTTTATTCAACAATTAACATCACACACACCCAAATACAGGACATATAAATTCTTTGGAGTATGACGAGTACACACATATATGATATGTTGTCCTAACGTAAATACATTTTGAGCCAGGATTGACTAAAGTGGGATTTATTTTTGGTGTCTTACCTGTCCTTAAGTAAAAACTTTCAAGCGGATGACAATTTACATCCAAGAGCTTTTGGGTGACTTGCGCAGGAAAAGATAGACTGATTTCATTAATGACTAGAGATGCAGACAACTTCCTAGAGAAGATATTCTCACACTAACTTTCCTTACCTGTAATCTTGTGAGATCATCAAATGAATTACATTGGTTAATAAAGGTGCATGAGAACATCAGACTCTATGGCTGTCAGCGAAGAAATGAAATGAAAATGAAATGAAGAATGAAAGAGTGGTTTCATGGCTGTCACTTTTACTCAAATGAAAGGAGCAATCAATGAAAATGATTCTACAGATTGCAGTACACAAGTGAAATGTACAATGAAGTGGGATACTATTACTGGCAGTGCACAAACAAATTGAAAAATGAATGAAGAGTAATTCTATGGTTTTGCCTGGAGACAAATGCATTCACGATGAATGAAGAGAGATTCTATGGCTGTAAGTATTACATCTATAAGTACACTACTGTATTGAACAATGAATCAACGACGATCCTATGGGTGTAAGTACACAAATGCAATGGAAATGAATCAAGAGTAATTCTGGAGCTGTAAGTACATACATGAAATGAGCAACAAATGAAGAATGATTCTATGGCTGTGCAGATGAAATGAACAATGAATGAAGCCTGATTCTATGGCTGTCAATACACAAATGAACAATGAATGAAGCCTGATTCTATGGCTGTCAATACACAAATGAACAATGAATGAAGCCTGATTCTATCGCTGTCAATACACAAATGAACAATGAATGAAGCCTGACTCTATGGCTGTCAATACACAAATGAATAATGAATGAAGCCTGATTCTATGGTTTTCAATACACAAATGAACAATGAATGAAGCCTGACTCTATGGCTGTCAATACACAAATGTAATGGAAAAGGAATCAAGAGGGAGTGAGTCTATGGCTGTACATTCACAAATGAAAGGAATAAAGTATGTTATGGCTGTCAGTACACAAATGAAATCAAAATGGAATGAAGAAGGGGTGAGTCTATAGTTGTAAACACACAAATGAAATCAAAATGGAAAGAAGAAGGAATGAGTCTATAGCTATAAACACACAAATGAAATCAAAATGGAAAGAACAGCAATGACATGAAGTCAGTACTCCGGAGATGACAGATTCGTATAATTCAAAGAAATTAAAATTTATCAACTTTAAGTGATGGTAGAGCACTGACCTTTTGGTTCTTCTGCCTCTTTGAGGCCCTGGACAATGCGGTTGTTGACCTCATCCATGGCTCTCTTTATGGCCGCCTCTGCCGCATCATCACCTACATACCATCAAAAAACACATTGATACAACAACAGCTAATGCTACTTCCTCTTTCAATGGCAGTAAGGAAAATGTTGCTGGACTCTGAATTGATAGAATACCATCAAAAAACACATTGATACAACAACAGCTAATGCTACTTCCTCTTTCAATGGCAGTAAGGAAAATGTTGCTGGACTCTGAATTGATAGAATGATACTACATTCACGTTCTTTGCAAGTTGACCTTTAATTCAAGTACCAACATGCCTACAGTTGCAGGGAGCACAAGAATGGTCCACGTCAACAGCTTTCCTTCTAGTACCAGTATACCTACTGTTGCAGGACCGATAAGAATGTTCCAGGTCAACAGCTTTCCTCATAGTACCAGTATGCCTACAGTTACAGAGACCATAAGAATGGTCCAGGTCAACAGCTTTCCTTCTGGTACCAGTATACCTACTGTTGCAGGCACCATAAGAATGGTCCAGGTCAACAGCTTTTCTTGGCCTCCTTTTGGTGACTGCACTCAAAATACTCCAAAGAAAGCTGTTGACTCAGTCAAAAGTTTGCACTGAAAAAATCACTGGGACATACACAACAGAACTGCATTTTTCTTATTTGCAGGATACATATGGATAGAATTTTGTATTTTCCAGTTTCATTTTTGGGGGGTGTCGGGGTTCAAAACAATCAGCAAAACATTGGACAACACACTGGTACTCCTCTCTCATGTGCCCACTGGTACTACTCACTCATGCACACACTGGTACTGCTCACTCATGTACACACTGGCACTACACGCTCATGTACACACTGGTACTGCACACTAATGAACCCAGTGGTACTGCTTACTCATGTACGCACTGGTACTGCTCATTGATGAACACACTGGTCTTTCTCACTCATGTACACACTGGTACTGCACACTGATGAACCCACTGGTTCTGCTCATTCATGAACATACCGCTACTGCTACCTATGTACACACCGGCATTGCTCACTCATGTACACAAAGGTGCTGCTTACTTATGTACACTGGCACTGCTCACTCATGCATACACTGGTACTGCTCATTCATGTACAAACCAGCACTACTCATGTTAACAAATGCAGGTACTGCTCACTTGTACACACTGCCACTGCTCACACATGTACACACTGCTACTGCTCATTTATGTAAACACTGCTACTGCTCACTCATGTACACACTGATACTGCTCACTCATGTACACAAGGGTACTGCTCACTCATGATCCCACTGGTACTGCCGACTCATGTACACACTGGCACTGCAACCCATGTACACACCGGCACTGCTCATGATCACTCATGTACACAAAGATGCTGCTTACTCATGTACACACTGGCACTGCTCACTCATGTACACACTTCTACTACTCACTCATGTAAACACTGGTACTGCTCACTCATGTTTATGTCATTCATTCTACAGTCTTAAAAATTGTCCCAATTTGCTGAGGGCAAGTGACAGAGTGCGATACACAGGTATGTGGCTTCATCACATCTTTGACATGTTTTTTCTTTGTACGCAAATCAAAATCCTCATCATGCTAGCAGGAAAATGTATGACATGAAAAAACATATCACAGGGAAAGTCTTGGGTAACATTTTGACACTCACTGCCAACTATGCACAGGTTAATTTCAGCTTTTTTTTTCATTTTTGCATGTAGCAAAGCATCATAAAAATTAGGCAAGAGCCAATACATGGCAAATACCTGTCCTATATGTACACCAGCCCTACAATGATCCCTGTGGATCTGTTAATCCCCTTGCAGATCACTTTTGTTACACGGAAATGTCTCAAGAGACCTCATCTTGTGCCTATCTATAGCAGTAGTAGTTTTTATTGACCGAGGTTCAAAGAAGTACACATACAATAATTCTTAGCACAACCAATAACAGTACATCAAGTATATACCAGTATATCAACACACACATGTAAAGCTGTTGGAAATATAAAACCACCCATCATGTAATTAAGTACTTTAAATTTAAATATCATGAATTTACCTCAAGTCATTCACATGTGAAGCATGAATAATACAATCTGGGTACACAGATCAATGTTCCTGGAACTTTTCTCTGATGTATGCCACAACAGAACACTGCTGAATCACGTGGGCTTCATCTTGGACAAGGCCGCATCTACAGAGTCTCTGCCGATCTACCTGCCTCTACCCTGAGCCGGTGGGAGGACAGGCGCAGCCTTCTGAAGGACAATTGGATATGTTCGGGGATGTGATCCTTCAAGTCTTTGGCGTACCTGTACTCTGTGCACTCATAAATCTGGGTTGACCTCTATATACATGATGTATTTCGATTTATTGCAAACAGTTATCTTGGATCGCAAGTCTGACATACTATTCCCTAACATATTATCCGTCCTTAATAATCTTTCAATGAGCACACCCGTACTCATACCAGTGTCTCTAGTTACAGAAAGATTATTGTAGATGTACCACCCACAAAAGCTGGAGAATACAGACTGAAGGATAAAGTTACTCATATTCACAGGTACACAGTAACAGAATATACATGTATTCCAATGCAAAGTTAATAGTCATTTCCCATATTTGCTAAATTCTGGTCTACATGTATATTGCTGCCAGAAAGCCTTGCAACCATTTTTGAGTGTTCTCTGGAGGCCCACACCCAGTGGTCTCTAAGCGGTACCTTTGCTGCAGGAACTCCCCGTGATAAACCCCCTGGTGGAAAGTTTGATTTTAATTACACTGTGGACAGTGGTAGTAGGGTGTGGTTCCCCCCGAGACCACCAGCGGGCACAGTGCTAGACTTTCCAAAAGTACTGTAGTTTGCATATATAATATACCTCACAACATGTTTCTTTTGTCTTTAATATTTCAAATTTGCAGCTTACTTCCTGCATATAAATACAACTGTCCCCATCCAGAGATCACTTCAAGACTGGCCCATGGCTGAGGAGTCCTCATTTTAGGGGACAAGGTGGTGTTAAGATGCTTCAACATTGTACAACTCTCACCCTGATGCATTCTAAGGCCAACTACGTTAACAATAACATCTTTGTTCTACTCCCTTGTGTTTACTTATTCTGATTAATCTGATAAGGAGAGTCCTTTCATTAGTTGGGGACTTCTTGGTTCCTGTGACGTCTGCATGGTGCCTGATGAATATGCATTGTTCAGTCAGATTCTGTACTTTATACCTGTTATATAAATGCACCTCAGGAGTTTAATTGGCTATCAGTGACATGGAGGTCCCACAGGGAATTGATAATTTATATAAAATACATAGCATTCTGTCGCAAATATAAATTATTTCCACCATGCAAATGTCATGCATAGACACCACCCCCATCTCCAATATATACTCACACATCTATGGCCTTCTGGAACTCTCCCATTCGTGCGTACACACGGCCCAAGTTTTCCAGTGCTCGTGACTTGGCATCTTCAAGACCACTGCAAAATGTTCAAAAAACAGGGGGTTTTTTGGTGTGATTGGAGAATGGCATAAAGTTGTACATATAAACTCCTTCTTGCAAATTTCTTTTTTTTTCAAAATGTGTATTGTGCACAATTCAGATAGTTACATGCTTCATGTAGTTTTCAAGGGAGAGATGGCTGAAAATTTGCAGAGAAAGCTCATTAAATATCTGAAATGTGTAAATACACAAACACATCTTATATGTGAAAACTTTCAGTGAACAGGTAAAGCTCCAGTCAACAGCTTTCACGTTCCCAGTGAACCCTAATTAAGTTTGCCCAAGAAAGCTCTTCACTTGGCCCATTCCTTTTCTCCCCGACAAATCTAAGCTGACAGTTATTTGAAAGGGGGGTCTTGCATGATAACTTTGAGTCCGCAATTATGAATCATGACAGTACTTCAGATGAGAATGACTTTTGTTGAAATTAGCACCTAACAAGTTAAAAGATTATTTATGTATATGTATTATACATATACATACACATACATACACATACATAAACAACTGTGCAATAAGCGTCAAGTGTCATTTGAAGGTTTTCTTGCACATCTCAAGTTCAAAATATCAGTAGAGCAATATATTTTGTATTCTCAAGGAAAATATGATTTGTTTGAGAAAAGGTGGTTTCTTGTTTTCAACAATATTTCCTGACTCAGAGTTGATATACACAGACTTATGATACTACAAATATGTACACACTTATTCAAGATTGTAACTTGATTTTTTTTACGTTTGTTGTTACCTTGTATTTCTATTTCTTGTATTGTACAAAAATGAAATAAAGAATTAACAAAAAAAAAAAAAAAGTTAAAAGATTATGTATATTTTATAGTGAAAACTCGTTATAATGACACCATCTGTTTCCTTAAAAATATGTCAGATAGATGAATCAAACAACAAAGAAAATGAACTTTTGCCATTCAAAACTTGTGTCATAATGAATATGTATATATCTGACTTTCATAATGAGGTCTCATCGTATTGTTATTGAAGGCAAGGCCATCCACATATTATATGACATGATATCATGCTTTGTACACAGTATATAGCCCTCAGCCCTGTCACGATTTGGGTGGGGCAAGCACGGATGCCTTACTTATCACCCAGTTCCAGATTTGGTGCATGTCTCCTGTGTTTAACTCTTTCTGTCCCAATCTTGGACCAGGTCAACAGCTTTCCTCGATGTGCTTTGAGTGCATTCCACCCAAAGTGCACCAAGGAAAGCTGTTGACCTGGACGGTTCTCACACCCTCTGTAATATGGGCTGGTACTGGAATAAAAGGTCAGTTTACAAGTGACATGAATCTGGTGTCATCAAGTTAGCTCAAAGCATGTTGACTTGGGTGGAAGTGACAATGACAGTTTAGTTACTGTCGTTCTTTTATGATTCCAGTGACAGGCAACAAATTTGAAATACTTAGGGGTTTAACTATTTCTGGGGAGGACTTAATGTTCAACTAAGCATGGAGGCTTGGCAGCTTTAGTCCAGTTTTCTTGGAAATGTGGACATGAAAAGCAGTTTATACTGGTGGCCTGATACCATTTGGCTGTGTACAAGTTTTCTGTGCGATTTGGGCTGTCACTTACTGCTCCTCGGACAAGTCCAAGTCCTTGGTGTGATTTTCCAGAGCTTTCTGGTACTCTCCCTCCTCCAGGTAGGCATTACCAAGGCAGCTGTGTAGATTGGCCAACACCTCTGCCCTGAAACATGTATAGAAAACAGTCCATTACCAAGGCAGCTGTGTAGATTGGCCAACACCTCTGCCCTGAAACATGTATAGGAAACATTCCATTACCAAGGCAGCTGTGTAGATTGGCCAACACCTCTGCCCTGAAACATGTCTAGGAAACAGTCCATTATAAAGGCAGCTACATAGATTGGCCAACACATCTGCCCTGAAACATGTATAAGAAACAGTCCATCATCATGATACAGCCTAGTAATTAACACTTTTTAACTGACACCCATGGGCGAATGAAAATAGAGCTAACTGATGTGTACATGTATGTAAGTGAATGAACTGACCAATATACGTGAACAGTGCTAAACTGAAGTGTTATGTACCATAAATGAGCAGTTTCCTTTCCTTTCTATTCACCTGGATTCATATTTTACATTTTATACAATGCAGTTGTTAGTACAGAGCGGCAGCCAGCGGCAGATAGTGGTGGTGGGCAGCAGACGGCAGCATACAGCGGCGAAAGGCTGTCTGCCGCTGACCCCAGAAGCCCAAATTGGATTTTGGCGGCAGACAGTGGCGGTCGGCCGGTCCGCCGCTGTATGCCGCTGGCTGCTGCTCTCTGCCGCTGCCTGCCGCTGCCTGCCGCTCTCTGCCACCCAAATGCTGCTTTCGCCGCCCAAAAAATTTACTAGTGTATTGTATCGTCCCTCTTGTCCATATACTGTATTATCCCCATTGCCCACATATTGTATTATCCCTATTGCCCACATATTGTATTATCCCTCTTGCAAACATATTGTATTATCCCTATTGCCCACATATTGTATTATCCCTCTTGCAAACATATTGTATTATCCCCATTGCCCACATATTCTATTATCCCTCTTGCAAACATATTGCATTATCCCTATTGCCCACTTACTGTATTATTCCTACTGTCCACATATTGTATTTTCCCCGTTCGCACATTAAAGAATACATAAATTATTCGATCATCGTTTGGCAAATTGCATGTTTTGAGTTGTGTTCATATCAAGGTAAAAAGTGCACCAGACAGGTAGCTAGCATTTTATCTAAAACAGAATTTTCCTTTAAAGTGTGTAATATCACAATGAGGTTTGGCTATAAATGCATAGAGTTGCATCAGTGGAACTTACTTATTGTGCACTGCACCCTCATCATACCCTCGTACCGTCTGCAGACACCTCTTTGCCAGTCGTATGCTTTCTAAATTGCGACCTGCAGCTTGAGCTAATAAAATAAAAGATGAACTTGAAACATCCTCAGATCATCGACATATTTACCCATTGTTCTTGAAACATTCTCAGATAATCCCCAAAATATTTACCCATTGAACTTGAAACATCTTGAGGTCATCCTCGACATATTTATGCATATTATACTCATTATCCTTGTCTTTACCCATTGTAATCTTTAATTATCCTTGAATGTCTAATTGATCTTTATGGCATGGATTGGGCCCAATGCACACAAACACATGCTAAGGAAAACTGTTGACCTGAGACATGTTTCGGGAAACTGTTGACCTGAGGCATGCTAAGGAAAACATTTGACGTGGGATATGTTATGGAAAGCTGTTGCCCTAGGGCATGCTACGGAAAGCTGTTGACACGGGACATGGTAACGAAAGCTGTTGACCAGTAAAGTGCTAAAGAAAGCTGTTGCCTAGGGCATTCTAAGGAAAGTTGTTGGCCTGGGGATCCTACCTTGATAGGTCTTTTTTCAATCTCTCTTAAAATGTTTTCCATCAATGATACATTTACAGGGCAAGAAATTAATTCCTAAGTCCTGTTGTCTGGAACCTGTACAGTTTGATGAAGGACAAGTGACACTTCAGAAAAATAGCATGTAAAATATAGGGGCACTTGTCTTCGGACAAGTGAATCCCGGATAGAACTTTCTTGCTCTGATTTCACCATGATTAAAACAAGTGCTTACACTACTGGTTTGTTCCTAACCACACTTGTCCTTTTCCATGTCAGGATGTTGACAGTATAGTATGGACCTGTACACTTCTATAGATAATGGATAATGATGGTCATTTGTAACCCAAGTTTGTAGTATTTTGGTATTATTTCTTGGAAGATCATCATTTTTAAGTAAGTAGGATGAGGGAGGGAGGGGGGTCGCAAAGTTTAGTACCCTAAGTACTCATTCAAAAATGAGGATAATGTTGAACCATCCATAAAAGAAATGTTTAGTATCATTTACCTAGGAATTTTCATTCAATAAATGACGAAAGGTCACTTCCTGTCTTCAATGAACTGTGACCCACATCCTGCCTGTAAGTAGGTACTCTGAGCCATCAACTTGGCCTAGCCTACAGGAGATAATTGTGCACAGCCAATAGCACATACATGTATCTATCCCACCCCCACCCCACCCCACCCCCACCTGTGATAACATTGTCAAGAGATAGTTGTCTGTGAGGTATTGGGAAACAGCATGTCTCTCTCAAGTTGATCTGGTTGCCAACTGTTATCTTACAAGACAAGGTGTTAAGAGCCCCACTGAAACTTAGAGGGTAATAAAATCAGTTTCCTTTCAAGTTGAAAAAAAACAACATTTCTTATCTACCCCGGAGACTACCAGGTCATCTAAGGCAGGAGTAGAAACATTTTGCAGATCACCGTTTTATGTTTGGATGTTTTTTGCCTCCATTCGAGCATGACTGGATAAAGTTAACCCTCACCCCTTTGCATTAATACTTTTCAGTCTCTGTCAGTAATGGTAAGTACATGTAACTGTTACCTAGGGTGCCTTTGCTGTCTCTCCTGTTAATAATCCAACCTGTCGCTTCCTGTAGTTCTACAAATCTTAGTACACACTTTATTTAATGCAAATGCAATTTGTGCCAAATAAAAAAAAGAAAAATAATTGTAGCACATTTTGATTTAGTGCATATTGATGGCTGCCCTAAATTAAAATGCACCATACAAAGTGACTCCCCTAAGAAGTGCCTGTAAACCTGCAGTGTGGCACACCTCACAAATGCAAATAAACCAATTTGCACTCCAGCCATATTAAAAGCCTTTGAATCTTGAGTGGAAATTTCCACCCAATTCCCAACTCGGATGACCTGCTCACCAAGATTTTACCCTGTTGTTAGTCCATCCTCAACCAGCATTTGTTTAAGACACAAACGTGTACTGCTACTGTATGACATGCTTCCAAAGTGCTGACTTAGAAGTCCACAAATTTCTCCACACAAGTGTTAAACTCCGACCAAGTCTTCTGGTTCTACCATGTCTGCATAGAGATATTTTAGCGCACTTTAATTTTGTGCATCCAGTAAGTCATTAAATTAAGTTGAGCGCTAAAATATATAGAACTACAGTAGGTACTTTATTATATCTATACATTGTGTATTGTAACTTTTATCGTCCCTCCTCACTCCAACCGTGTCCTGTCACTTGACTACATTTTGGGTTTGAGGTTATCACATGAAAAATAAGCTCCCACATTTTTCCTGGAGAAAGCGACAACTTGTAACAAATTCAATACATATAAAAATGCATGGTCCCTAATTTTTGTGGGGATGTCATCATTCAATGACCATAGGATGGAATATGCAAAATATGCACATAAGCACAGTCTTGACCAATTATCTTTATGATAAATTGCCCATCAACAGCTTTATAATTTCCTACAACTAACTGCAACTGAAGCATGCTTCTGGTGCAAAGTGTAATAAAAATGTGAATCAATTAAAAAAAGCAATGAAATACAGTAGAAGCTTAGCTACATGCAGGAAACATCAGCTGGTCAAATGGTAAGTACGAAGGTGACCCCTCTGAAACATTTGGTAACAATATCCAGAAAACACCAGGCACACCAAAATGTTCAACCAGTAAATGAAAACTTGTATAACAAAGTTTAACCTGGAAGCGAAACAAATTAAGGTGAACTCTACAAACTAAAGTAACCATAATGCAAGAGCCTTACTCTTGTCCTGGAGTAATTTTATTAAACCCTGTCTCACTTAAACTGTTCAAAACTACCTGTATAGTAACATGTGCTTCTATGACATTATATTACTTTCAGTATTAGAAAACAAAACAAAAAACCAGCAACAAACACCCAAGTCCCACCAGATTAAAGTAACTGAGGTTAAAAACTTTCCTTGGGGCAAGCTACCGTAAATTGCTTTATTTCGCTCTACTTTTATATTCACTTATTTCACTGATGGCACAAAACCGTGAAAATCAAAACACAGTGAAATATAGAATTCCACATGGCCGTGTCATGGGAAATGGATTCAGCCAGCACGAGTTTTAAAACGGTGCACTGCGAGCTTTTGGCGAGCAGTGAATGGTTTGATACGAGTGCTGTGTAAATCTATTCCTCATGACACGGCCATGTAGAATTTTGTTTCTCCTATAGAGCATTAAGTCCTGTGTTTTTGTCAAAAACCTACTTGGTTTAGCGTGCTTACTGCAGCTGTTTTGACTCCATTTTGTTCAAATTTCAACATTGCGTTGCTAGTGTATATCAATCAAGAAAGACCTTTCAGTTGCTCTTTTTTATTTTAATTAATCTGATTGGCTTACAAAGAAAACAACAACCAATAGGATTCTCTCTTTTATTTTATTTCGGTAATAAAATCGCTCCACATTTATGTTGGGAATGATTGTGTTTCCGCATGGTTAACTATGGGAGAAATAGTATTTTAACATTGTTTGAATAGAAATTATGTCCAAAAAAGTGATGACAAAACTACAGTGAAATATCAAACGATATAAAAACCAAGAAAATTTATACACATGAAAATAAAGCAATTTACAGCAGAATCAAAGGGACATGAAGGAGAGCTTTTGACTCATCCTGAATTGATGGGAAGAGAGTTAATTGTAACATTCTTAAAACTGATCAGCAAGGATACAAATCAAGGCAATAAAATCCATCAGCACAACATGTAGCACCCAAGTGGAAGAGGAGAATAATCTGATGTGGTTGATGTGCAGTTGCTTTCAATCCTGACACCCCCACCCCCCCCCCCACCATCCCCCAATTAAACTGGTTAAAACAAGCAGACGGACAACGATCATCTGCTCGATTGTCTTTGATTCATTTCAACAGTATCTCAGTATTGCAAAACAACTTGAATGAGAAGTTCATGCAAGACCTTACAAGACAACATGACCAGGTCAACGACTTTCCTTGCCCTGGGTTGGGCACTGAGTGCAAACACAGGTCATGGAAAGCTGTTGACTTAATGTAGCCTCTAAGAAAAAAGGGTTATGTACATACTTACTTAGGCTGATGACCTGGGACAGGTTACCCTGATAGACTGATGATCTCGGACAGGTTAAACTGATAGGCTGATGACCTGGGACAGGTTACCCTGATAGGTTGATGACCTGGGACAGGTCACCATGCTAGGCTGATTGCCTGGGACAGGTTACCCTGATAGGCGTGTGACCTGGGGCAGGTTACCACGATAGGGTGATGGCCTGAGACAGGTTACCCTGATAGGCTGATGATCTGAAACAGGTTGTAAACCCTAATAGGCTGATGACCTGGTACAGGTTACCCTGATGGGCTGCTGACCTGTGACAGATTACTCGGATAGGCTGATGATCTGAAACAGGTTGTAAAGCCTGATAGGCTGATGACCTGGGACCGGATAGCCTGAGAGGCTGATGACACAGCACAGCTTGTAAACCCTGATAGGCTCATGACCTGGGACAGGTTACCCTTATAGGCTGATGATCTGGGACAGGTTAAACTGATAGGCTGATGACCTGGGACAGGTTACCCTGATAGGCTGATGACCTGGGACAGGGTACTGTGATAGGTTTATGACCTGGGACAGGTTACCCTGATTAGTTGATGACCTGAGACAAGTTACTCTAGTAGGTTGAAGACACGATACAGGTTACCCTGATAGGCTGACGACATGGTACAGGTTACTCTGACAGGCTGATGACCTGAAACAGGTAGTAAACCCTGAGAGGTTGACGACCTGGGACAGGTCACCATGGTAGGCTGATAGCCTGGGACATGTTACCCTGATAAGCTGATGACATGGGACAGGTTGCCCTGATAGGCATGTGACCTGGGACAGGTTACTCGGATAGGGTGATGGCCTGAGACAGGTTAAACTGATAGGCTGATTACCTGGGACAGATTACCCTGATAGGCTGATGACCTGGGACAGGTTACTGTGATAGGCTGATGACTTGGGACAGGTTACCCTGATTAGTTGATGACCTGAGACAGGTTACCCTAGTAGGTTGAAGACATGATACAGGTTATCCTGATAGGTGGACGACATGGTACAGGTTACTCTGACA
Source organism: Hermodice carunculata (assembly GCA_964020975.1). Classification (NCBI taxonomy): domain Eukaryota; kingdom Metazoa; phylum Annelida; class Polychaeta; order Eunicida; family Amphinomidae; genus Hermodice; species Hermodice carunculata. Next base: position 359,581 of record CAXHWN010002137.1, on the reverse strand, counting down.
GGCTGATGACCTGAAACAGGTTGTAAATCCTGAGAGGTTGATGACCTGGGACAGGTTACCCTGATAAGCTGATGACATGGGACAGGTTGTCCTGATAGGCGTGTGACCTGGGACAGGTTACCACGATAGGGTGATGGCCTGATACAGGTTACCCTGATAGGCTGATGACCTGGGACAGGTTACTCGGGTAGGCTGATGATCTCAAACAGGTTGTAAACCCTGATAGGCTGATGACCTGGTACAGGTTACCCTGATGGGCTGATTACCTGGGACAGATTACTCGGATAGGCTGATGATCTGAAACGGGTTGTAAACCCTGATAGGCTGATGTCCTGGGACAGGATACCCTGATAGGCTGATGACACAGCACAGCTTTTAAACCCTGATAGGCTGATGACCTGGGACAGGTTACCCTGATAGGCTGATGACCTGGGACAGGTTAAACTTATAGGCTGATGACCTGGGACAGGTTACTGTGATAGGCTGATGACCTGGGACAGGTTACCCTGATTAGTTGATGACCTGAGCACGTTACCCTAGTAGGTTGAAGACAAAATACAGGTTACCCTGATAGGCTGACGACATGGTACAGGTTTCTCTGACATGCTGATGACCTAAAACAGGTTGTAAACCCTGAAAGGTTGATGAGCTGGGACGGGTCACTATGGTAGGCTGATGGCCTGGGACAGACTACACTGATAAGCTGATGACATGGGACAGGTTGTCCTGATAGGCGTGTGACCTGGGACAGGTTACCACGATAGGGTGATGGCCTGAGACAAGTTACCCTGATAGGCTGACGACCTAGGACAGGTTACTCTGATAGGTTGATGACCTGGGACAGGTTACCCTGATAAGCTATTGACCTGAGACAGGTTATCTTAATAGGCTGATGGCCTGGGACACGTGACCCTGATTGGCTGATGACTTAGGACAGGTTTCCATGGTTGGCTGATGACCTGGGACAGGTTACCCTGATAGGCTGATGGCCTGGGACAGGTTTCCCTGATAGGTCTGCTCTTCAAGCCTCATCCAAACTGCTAACAAAATTGGCTAAAAACATTGAAGCAGATGACATTTAACGATGTTGCGAGTTTAGAATTTCTTTTTTTTTTTTTTTTTTTTTTTTTTTTTGGTTTGAACAGGTGAAAAATTATATGCTCCTAAGAATATGTTGCGGATACCATGCTCAACTGAACTACACAGAACATGGGCTCAAGCAGACAGGCTGAAGTGTAATGATGGGTCACTATGTAGTTTGCTTTCCTATGAAAACTTCAGTGCACGCACAAAACAAGATTCGCATAACATGAAGCATGTGAGGCACAAAAGAAAAAAATACGTGGCACACTGGAAAGGCAGAAAATATCAGACATGGACAGCAATTGTTTTCTGTGCAGCAGGCATAACCTAACTGAATATTGACACTGCAATAACAATATAATCTTCAAAACATGAACTTGATTTAACAGTCAACATAACTTCCCAAGTGTTCAAGGCATTTACATACCTACATGTACATGTAGGAATAACAAAGCCTTGCCAATAGTCCAGGCCATGTGTCCAATAAACAAGCATTTTGTCTCTCCTACCAGCCATGAAGACTTTCCATCCACAATAGACCATTTCGTAGGACTTGCGTTTATTCAGTTCACTTCGGTAAGCACACTGCTTTGTTTATATTTTGGGCTGGACCACGCTGGCTGGATTACCCGTGGAAGGATCAGAAAGTAAAACACAAGATGTGCTCGGGTTTAATGAAAAATAAAACCGTCATAAAAACTAATAATGCACGTTTCACTATTGATGTGACAATTTAGGTAAAAGATTTGCACTGTTCTGTAGAATGTATGCTGTAATCACTGGCATTAGCCGTGGCATCCATTATAAATATATGAAGGCCTGGGCCCAACTCGGCCACTTGCATATTGGATAATCAGGCCAGCAATGAAATGCATAATTAATTACGGTCCGGAAAAGTAGGGTACAAGTCGGTATAAACAGGTCTATTGTGAACCCAGACTTCTATCTAGCTAATTCTGTTTGTAGTAAAAAAGTAGACATTCTAGCTGTTTAAATGACCCACAAGCTGATTAATAATATACCTTTTCCCTCTCTTTTTTTCCTTTTTTTTTGTCGGGGTGGGGGTTGGGGGTTTGGGAAGAGGAAGAGCACTAACCAATATTAACTAAATTCTAATACATATACAATGTACACTGACGGTATTCCAATCCATGTAGTGCAACAGATATATTGATAAACAGTCTGTGGTTTGAGCCCAAGTGCATGTAACTTACATGTATCTGTACATGTGGTAAATGCCACAATGAAATTAATATTTTGTGGTACAAACCGAAGTTGTATTAATATTGTCCAGGCCCTAATGATAAATATTTTGTGATACAAGCCCCTAAAATGTGGACCCTTTAGTTTTGCACAGATTAAGAAGCAGCCCACACTTGCATTATTTACTCTCCATGGCACAGAGGTTTCTGTCCTACCTAACTGTGACGTGGAGGACATTGAAGGACTGAAAGACAACCACTCAGCACAGACGGAGAGGCAGGAACTCTTTCCACTTGTTTCCAGGCTCAGAATCAAATGTCGGTCACAGAGGTGGAATGCGAGTGTGTACTCGCACACTCGCCTTCCACCTCTGTAGGACTGAACCTTGGATCACAGGCAAAATTTTGAGTATGATCAGGGAAAGAGACACAGCTTTGTACAGATTGCGAAAATATGGTGATTCAGAAGTAAAAAAAAACAATACAATAAGCTGAGAAATCAAGTGCAAAGATCAGTTAAAAAAGGAAAATCAGAGTACTATGTGGAACAAACACATGAAAAAAAATTCTTATCAAAGAGAATACTGACATGGATACGATGATTGGTGTGGTGTTATGTTAGTGTTACCTAAGAAAGGTCTTTACACAGTAAACCATCAAATATTGTGTCAAAAACTATTGGTAATGGGCCTAGACAGCAGTTTTGTCAAATGGTTCGAAGCATATTTAAATGGTCGATCCCAGGTTGTGAGTGTCAATGGGAAAAAGTCTGACAAAAGATCTGTCACATGTGGGGTCCCACATCTCAGGCCCCTATTATTGCAGATCTACGTAAACGATATGGAAATTGCCGTAAATTGTGATCTTTTGCTTTGTACTGATGATTTAGCACTCTTGGTGAGTGGAAAGAATTTGAAACAAACCGAAAAAACTTTGAGCCATAATTTGCAATGGAAAAGCGATTGGCTCATCGATAAAAAATTGTCCTTACACTTGGATCAAACGAATTCATCTTTTTCGGTCCAAAATATAAAGTAAATCATGCAACGATGTCAATTTCGTGTGACGGAGAAGATATCAAACAGAAGCCGATTGTGAAATACCTGGGTCTAGCAGATTGTGAAATACCTGGGTCTCTCTATAGATAACTCGTTTCGTTGTCAGGTGACGTTACAGCAAAATATTTTATTTCAAAATGTAACAAAATGCTTAGATTTTTATACAGAGAGAACTAAACTGTATGGACATGCACACAAAGAAATTTTATGCCAATCACTGATACAAAGTCAGTACGATTTGCATGCTCTAGCTGGCATTCCGCAGTTTCTGCAAATTTGAAACTTAAATTACAGACAAATCAAAAGAAAATGGTTAGGTTTTTACTTGAAAAAAGACTTAGGGCACATGTAGGATTCAAAGAAGCGGATAGTGTGAATTGGTTAAATGTCAAAAAGGGTGATGCAGATTAAATTAAGCGACATGCACAAACTAGTCTACTTAAAGTATCCAGAATACTGAATGGAGAAGTTCTCCAAGCATGCCAACAGACCCAAACGTCACACACGCAATTCAGAAATGACTTTTAACTTATCTGAATATGAAAAAAAAATAGAGGTCATACGACTTTTATGTGGACGGAGACGAGTTTGTGGAATTGTCTTCCTGACACCATTCGTAAGGTGAAGAATGTGAATCCTTTTGAATTAATGGTGAAGAAACATCTAGTGAATAAGATATATGCAGAGGAAAACCAAACATATTTGTATTATTGAAACACACGAACTGTGCTTTCACCTACACTGGTCTACCTTACATTAATTCAATTGGGATTATCTCCATGCGATCTTTAAGTTATTCAGTTTTTATATGACTTGTTGTTGTTTAATTTATGTTATGTGCTATTTGCATGTATGTAGTTTAGAGATAAAAGCACCACCATGCAAATAAGTCCACAAGACTTTTTGGTGCCATCCTATGTTCTCCAAATATTTTAGTGTAAATTTTATGAATTGTATAGAACCTGAATAAAATCAATCAATCAATTCAATCAATCAATCAAAAAAACAATCAATACCACTCAGCCAACCAAGTACACATGGAAAGTGGTATATGTATACAAGGCCCTGAAGGTAGATACTTCATGGCACAAGCCCTGGTTGTAGATACTTCATGGCACAAGCCCTTGTGGTAGATACTTCATGGCACAAGCCCTGGTGGTAGATTCTTCATGGCACAAGCCCTGCTGGTAGATACTTCATGGCACAAGCCCTGGTGACAAGCATTATGTGTATAGCACCAGTGGGGAGGACAAGCATGTAGGTCCATAGATACGTATAAATCAACGAAAAAGCAAACTTGCATGCTGTACATACTAACTTAAAGCACCGGCAGAAAATGACTTGTCAAAATGCACAATTACATGTAACCATAACTTCTCTGTTTGGCCCAGTTTGTGGATTAATCAAAATAAACATTTCTGGACTGGTACTCTGGAACTGAAATTGAAAATAAATTTATACTGCTTTCCACTGCTCTACAAAGTGGCTGCAAATTTACAAATCTATTCTTTGTTGGTGATTTAAGTGTTTTCTGGAACCATAAAGTCTACAGTTCCTCCTGTTAGCACTACTTTCATTATTGGACGAAACTGTTGCGATGCCATGTTCCAAACAAAGTTGTGCACAACTAACACAACTAAAACAATACCAACTTTTTTTCCATAGTGTGGAGAGAAAACGTAATTGTGAGTTACAACATTTGGACATATACACGTATTTATTTTCCAACAGCACTAACTTATGCCCTACATTAAACTGCGCAAAATAAAAAAACCTGGTTTGTAGGCTTGACAAAATCGTAGCAAAATTATATCCATGCATAATAAATATTGTGATGGAGTAGATTTGAAAATGTTCCGAATAGGTTTGTTTCTATGATAAACAATGAGGTAATTTGTTGGAAAGCATTCATAAAGAGAGAACAGAATTTCACTGTACTGATGTAATATCCTTTATTTTACAGGTTCATGTATGACTCCATGATGCATGCTTTGTCTTGCAGTGTATCTGACAGTGACAGGCTATATGAATCAGATCCTGTTCACTTGTTGTGATGGTTTTGTTTTAAAATTAATATTTGGACAATCAATTAAAATCGGAGCAAATGCCACCAGGATTATTACCTGTTATCACTGACAAATCACAAAAATTTCACCATCTCTACCATTCTAGCATCAAATTTACATCAATCAGCAAGCAAGATTTGATTCCAAAGAAGTGCAAAAAATAATATTTGTAAATTACCCAGAGAAAGCAACATTAATATTCCTCTCTTATGGAAACAACCTTTTATTTTTATCTACAGAAATCTATGTGTCCATATCAAATATACAGGATGTAAATTATGCTACGCATTTCCACCTACCTGTCTCTATGAGAACCTTCTCCAAATAACATTAAGCTCCATACAACTCCTCCAGTAACTGTTTGGTTGTTTTCCTGTTCCCTGCACTCTTAGCGTCGCGTATTCCCAGTGAGTTTTGTTTGGTCGAGGGTCTTTTGTTGTTGCCATAAGTCTTTGGCTTTGCCTTCTGTTTGTTTAAAAAAAAAAAATGAACAACATATTGCTTAAAATTCAGTCATGATATCAATCAATATGTGTCTGGAAAAGTACTTACAAGAATCAGAGATAAATGCACTGCAGATTGTTTGATTTTCATCTTTTGGACATATACAGGTGTTTAGAACTGTATCTGTAACATGGTTTACTCCATGGACCCCATCATTCAAGTGAGGGAGCACTCTATCTATTTAACACAGTCTATTCCATGGACCTCATCATCGGTGTTATGAGAAGAGCACTGTATCTATAACACAGTCTACTCCATAAACTCTACCATCAGTGTTATAATGAGAGAGCACTGTATCTATAACATGGTTTACTCCATGGACCCCATCATTAAAGTGAGGGAGCACTCTATCTATTTAACACAGTCTATTCCATGGACCTCATCATCGGTGTTATGAGAAGAGCACTGTATCTATAACACAGTCTACTCCATAAACTCTACCATCAGTGTTATAATGGAGGAGCACTGTATCTATAACACAGTCTACTCAATGGACCTCATCATCAGTGCAATATTGTATCTATAGCAGAATACACTCTATGGATCCCATCATCATTGTTATAATGAGGGAGCATTATATCTATACCAGAATCCCTTCCATGGGTCCCATCGTCAGTGTTGCAATGAGAAAGCACTGTATCCAAAAGACAGTGTACTCTATGGACCCCATCATCGACTTTAAAATGAGTGAGCATTACATCTGGAACACATTCTACTCCATGGACCCCATCATCAGTGTTTTAATGAGGTAGCATTATATCTATAACAGTCTACTCCATGGGCCCCATCATCAGTGCCATAATGAGGGAGCACTCCACCCGTAACACAGTCTACCTCCTGGACCCCATCATCAGTGCCATAATGAGTGAGCACTCCATCTAGAACACATTCTACTCCATGGACCCCATCATCAGTGTTTTAATGAGGTAGTATTATATCTATAACAGGTTACTCCATGGGCCCCATTATCAGTGAAATGATGAGGGAGCACTCCACCCGTAACACAGTCTACCTCATGAAGCCCATCATCAGTGTTATAATGAGGGAGTACTGTATCTATAACACAGTGTACTCCATGGACAATATATTCAGTGTTATAATGAGAAAGCACTGTATTTATAACATAGTCTATTCTGTGGACCCTACCATCAGTGTTATAATGAGGTAGCATTGTACCTATAACACTTATAACTCAGTTCTCAGGACTCAGGACAGTTTTATTCGACCACAAAGTTACAGAAATAAAATATAATAATCAATGAACATATTGTGTGGTCACGGAGACTCCCATTCAGACAGAGACAACAGTCGCTCTCATGGGGCCACCCGGTACAAATTAGCTAAAGAGCTGTGGGCTTTGTTCTCTGACTCATAGTTATAGTGGAGGTAGAGTGTGTTTATAATATTCCAGATTCATAAATATCACATAAACGAAGTAGGCCTATTTCACTCTTTTGCTGTGGACTTAGCTGACTGACAGGTCGGGAGATCTAAGGGGTGATAGGCCTAACAGGTCTCTTTTTATTTTTGGCAGAAATAATGAAATTTGTGTTTTGGGTAGTTGGGCTATACATTTTGGAAAAGAGCTAGTGTCTACGGTTGATGATGAATATTTCTAAGGTTGAGAGAACCAGTTTGGGGCCACCAGGTGCCGTTTGTGGGTGACTGCCTGTCTCAAGTCAGGAGTGAAATTTGTTTCTTCCCATTGGTGTTGGAAGAGGGGTGTTGATTCTTTGACAAGTCTGGAATCTCTTTTCTGTTATTGTTGGGTTTGGAATTAATGAATATGGATCATGTTTTTCTGTACTCTTTCATGGCGACTGTATTTGCAGAATGAAGGGTAATAAAACAAAACGTTCAGCCACGAAGAAATAATAAACTATAATAATACGAAGTACTTACACATACACTCTGGTGAAGGCAATAATAATTCTAAAATAATCTTCAACGTTAACCTTCTCGGGAACAAATGTAGCAGTTCTTTATTTTTTCACATAGATTGGCTGGAGATTTGTTGTTAGTCTCGGGCACATCACAACGTAACCAGTCTTTAGCATAACTGTGCTTGTATCTAGGTACATCAATGTTACCAGCTTGTCTTGTATTATATTTATGCATATTTTGACTTGTTTGGAAGGACAAACTTTGCAGATTTTCTGGCAGTTCCATGTTTACATATTTATGATAGAATTTAAATTAAGATAAGGTAAAAAGGTCTGCTAGTTTGAATAAGTTAAGGCTTTTAAATAGTGAATTTGTATGGGCACTGTATTTTTACATGATATAATTCTTATGGCTTTCTTTGGTAGTTTCCGAATCTTAGAATACTAACAACCCCAAATTAACATTCGATAGTTAATGTGGGATAATACTACTGAATTGTAAATTTTTAATTTGGCACTTAGTGGGAGATAATTTGTTAATTTATTAAGAATACCAAGAGAGTTTGAAATTTTCGAGCTATTTTATCAACATGGTCATTCCAAATTAGATGTTTATCGATTGAAATGCCAAGAAAGTTTAAAGAGTCAACATGTTCTAAAGCCACATTATTCACATTGATGTTAGGCATTTTAAATTTTTTCTTCATTTGATGAAATATCATAAATTTTGTTTTTGTTGCATTTAATGATAATCTGTTGGCATTTTACCAATCTGTTATTTTCATAAGTTCAAACTTTATGTCGTTGTCTATGTCGATGTTCGTGTTTGTGTTGAAAATATTTAGGGTTGTAGAGAGAGTGGAGTCATCTTTGTACATCATTAGGTCAAATATTTCATTTGCGTGTGCTAAGTCATTGATATAAATAATAAACAAGAGAGGTCCTATAATAGAACCTTGTGGTACGCAAGTAGTAATTTGCAGGAGATCAGACCTTGTGTCATCAAATTCGACATATTGGTTACGGCTACTTAAATAACTTTCAAACAACTTTCAGGAGAGACCTTTAATTCCATTGTATTTTAACTTTGCAAGTAGAATTTGATGATCTAAAGTATCAAATGCTTTAGAGACGCCTAAGAAGATAATAGTTGGGAGTTGGCCATTATCCATTTGTTGTATTATTTAAGCAAGCAGCTCTATGGCAGCAAATTCTGTAGAATGTCCAGCACGGAAACTACATTGCCTACCATAAAAGAGCTTATTATTCTGAAAATAATCATATACTTGGTTAAAAATTATCTTTTCGAAAACTTTTGGGACGGCAGGTAGGTAATTTGAGAACAAGGATTCATCGTCTTTCTTATAAATTGGGATCACTTTTGCTATGTTGAATTTATCAGGAAATATGCCTTTATTGAGAGACTCATTGATTATAATGCAAAGAGGTTCATCGATGAGATTTTGTATGAATATAAGTAGCTTTGTGGATATTTCAGCGATACCACAGCTTGTTTTAGGACGTAATTTATCAATTACTTTTGAAATGCTTTCAGCATCCATTTCAATGAAATTAAAAGTGAAATTCACTGGATGCTTTAGCTGTTGTTTATAGTCACTCATTTCAGAATTATGTATTTCAGGTGCCAAGTTTGGACCAATATTTATGAAATATTTGTTAGATATGTTGGCGATTATGGACTTATCGTTTATTAATTGCCGATTATGAGAGAATGATCCAGGAGACAAAATTTCCTTTATTGTTGCCCAAGTCTTCTTTATATCATGCTAATAGTTTTTGAAACAAGTTTCATAATAATAATCTTTTTTGGCTCTGCAGATAGAGTTTCTCAATATTTTATTGTAGGTACGTAAATTTATTTTGAGAGTAGAAAATAGCAGAGTATCTCGCTGTGTAGACTTTATTATTTTATACAGACTGTCTCTATACTTAACCGATCTCAAAATTCCTTTTGTAATCCATTTTTAGTGTGTTTATGTTTATTAACTTAAACTCGAGATGTTTCTTCCTGGCTTCTTCAACCACAGTGCTGAGTATTTCAAAATTTTCATTTGGATCGGTAGTGGAATTTCGATCTATTCTTTCCAGAATATTCATATTTTTGAGTTCATTATGAAAATTTGTCATATCAGCGATTCCTTGTTTTTTTTCTTTTTTTCTTTTCATCTTCATGAGGTTAGGATACTTTTCTGTTTATTTCAACGTTTCTAGGCAGACGAAAATTGGTTGATGATCTGAGAACTTTTTTACCATTATACCTGAGGTAACATTTGAATAAATATCATTTATTTTGTGTAGAATATTATCAATGAGTGTTCCTTTGGTATTTGAAAAACTAGTTGGGAATGTTATTTTTGGATACAAACTGTTCGAAAATAAGCAATCGAAAAAAATCATCGTAAACCTGACGTTCGTTTATTTTAAGTAGATCAATATTGAAATCTCCACAGATTGTGATTTCTGTGTTATTTCTTTCAAAAGACTGCAATGCTTGTGAGAACTCGTCTATAAATAAATTATAGTTTTCAATTACATCTCTGGGTGGTCTGTAAATATTTCTGATGAATATATTACTTGGCAATTGTTCTCCTGCTGCTTCAATGAATTGACTTTCCCATACCGTAGGTCTGACGGGCAACGACTTACTATGGAATGTATAAAGTTCATTGAAATAAATTATCAGTCCACCTTTTTTGGAACAACTTGGGCCTTGAGCAAGGCATTGATAACCTTCAAGCTGTACAAGTGAAAGATCAGTATTGTCTTTAATGCAGCATTCCTGCAAACATATAGCACCAAATTCAAAGTTGTGTAGTCTCAGTTCCTAGACAAAAGCTTTAATTTCAGAAAATTTAGTATTTACTGAGTTTATGTTAGAACTGAGAATACAAAAAAACGTCCTTGTGCGCAACTAATGTTTGCATCAAATCTTCAAAATAGTACTGCTGTATTTGTTCGATATGCTTATCTTTATCTTGGTCATTTAAAACAAGAACATTTATTAATGAATTATCAGGAACTGCACCAGAGTTTTGAAGTATTTCTTCTGCAAGGATCAATTCGATCTAAAGTATAAGAAACATATGGAGATGTTATAGATAAACTGCAAGCGTGACTGACTTTTTTATACGAAAAACATAATATTCAAATATACATTGTGTAGCCGAGTCAGAATTAAATGTAACAAGGTATCACTTCCTCCTGATACTAAGGTCTGTACCCACTCTTACGGCACTATCATGTCAAGATATAACCAGAATCAATGAATATTTGGGTCTTACTTATTCTGAACACACATTTCCACAAATTTTTGGTGAAATTGTGTATGCTTACACTACACCTATTCGGAAACCAGATTCAGATAAAAAAAATGGATAATATGTTTCTGCAGCACTCTTTTCAAACACAAAATTATCGATTCATTGAACATTCGGTGCCTTTTCAAATTGAAATTTGTTCCTAACATGATTCCTAAGGACTTCAACATAAAGAGTCCCCCTATTATATCCTATAAATATGTCAATAATATTGGGCAAAGTATCGTGAACTATAAGAAATGTCTGACTTCAATTACTGTTGAGGACATCGCAGCAAATACAAATTTTGACTAACAACGAAAAAGCAGGGAATAATATTTGGATCATCTGCCACAAATTTTATCTGGAGGCTTTGAAAAATGAACTTGGTATAAACAATATTTCATACATAAGATGAAATGACGTATGTAAATTATATAAACAATGCATTGAAAATTTGATAGATATACATCAAGATGAGATGAAAGGATTTTTTAAATATCAAAATCTCTGAAGAGGACTTCTGTATTCCACCTTTGTTCTGAATACCCAAATCACATGAAAACCCTTTTAAATCTCAATTAATAGTTGGAGCTTCAAACTGTACAGCAAAACAATTATCAAAGGAACTAACACTATGTTCGACTGCAATTAGGGATTATTTGTTTCTGCTACATTTTGTTTGACCCAGTATTAAGATTTATCTATAATCAGTGTAGTTAAAGTGCGGTCATCCTCCTCATGGACTGATGAACGAATCAGCTGATTACCACGATAACCAATGTAGACCAATTAGTAATGCAGTCATTTGTTTCATCGCCGCAACAGTGATCATGTGGTCAAAGGGTAGAGCAAGTGGAGGGGAGACACCATTGAGAGCGGTCTATTTAGCAGGCAAGACAGACACAGCTGCATTACTGACTTACTGTAATGGATTGCAAGCCAATAGTACACCTGCCTGAGTCAGCCAGGGAGGGAGAGAAGGGAGCAAAAAAGAGTTCTTGGCATTTTACTTAACCGTAAAAATGTTCTCTGATAAGAGGCTGCATGTCACAAGAAATTTTTTAATTACTGGAATTTTCAATACAAAAAATGCAATGCGAAGTACTATGATTCCTCTTGTGCTATTCCAAGGATTGCTGTGTGACAGGGACGGGAAGAGCTCTACAGCTAAAGTTGCTCAACACACCTGGATACTTGTATGTGTAGGGCAACTAATTATCTACCAAGATTATTGCATCTGCCTTTTCTAGCTTGAAAAGGAAAGGGGGCCATCTGTAACCTTCTGCTTTTTACCAGGTCTATGATTTATAGCATATACAGCTAGATAAGTTTGTTGACCACAAATAGTTCACTTGTGTATTTAGTTTATCAATGGCTGACCTCCTGTCTACCTGCTTAATTACTTGAGTCCATATTTGCCTCTGATAGCCTATTTAATGTTCGATACCTCTCCAAAATGGCACATATACATCCTGCAGTAATTTGGTTGAAATGAGTATTATCACGTGACTGATTTCCTTAGTATCAAATCTTATAATCTTGCTGATTTTCAAGTTATTTACAATTAATGTTTACATATATTGCAGGCAATGCTGATTAGTATGGCAAAAACATTATTTCTAATGTGCAAATGGAGTCCGAGCACGGGCTGTACTGCAACAATCCATCTGTATGTATTGCAATCAGAACAGAAAGAAAGCTAAATTAGAACTGTCTGAATCCTGTGAAAATATCAAACCTTTTACACTGTAACAGGATCAAAGAGCCCGACTTACCACTGCTATGGCCGGCAACATACATACTTTCACCAAGACTATCAAGACCTGGACAGAAGTCCTGGAGGAAGTGATGGTCTGGGTAATATCCATGCTCCTATTGGTTCACGTGACTAATCTTCAGAGACAATTATTAAACTAGACCACATGACAATCGGATTACATCAGTATTAACCTATAGAAAGGATCATCTGAATAACACAAGTGACCTTTTGACATAAATTACATAGTGTGTACTAAGAGTGATCAAGTCTTGCGAGGAACAGACAAGTGACAATTTTACTGGTGTTTTTTACATTCACATGTCAATTGGACCCATAAAAGCGCTTAAATTACATCTTGCAAGGTATATGAACCCTCCATTAAATTGAATTTGTTATCTTTATGTGACAACAAGACATTAACCAAAATTACTGCATCAGTTTGTCAATCATATTGTCTCGAATTTGGCACTCATTGTTTTGACATAGCGTTTTCCCCGGAGTGCCAACTATTACACAAATTGCGTCAACATAAAATTAATTTGGCAGAGAGAATGCATGGCAACAAAAAATTAATGTGGCTTCCAAAGAGTTGTTAATAACAACAACAACAATGATGATAATAACAACAAAACAACAACAGCAATAATGATAATAATAATAATAATAATAATAATAATAATAATAATAATAATAATAATAATAATAATAATAATAATAATAAACAACGAGTTTTTCATGGCCCAAAAAAATATGCATTTCCCGATCATGACAACTGTGAATATGCAGCTAGGTGTACATCCCCATCAGGTTTGGAGTAAATCTGGCCAATTGTTTTGGTGAAGAAGTTGCAAACGTGAATTGCCATTGCAATACACATTCATTTTCATAGTATAGTAATAAACAGGAATTTATGCAGTTTTACCTTATGCAGGCATTCATGTTTAAAACAAACCATACAAATCCAAAGAGAGATGATCAAGTGTCGTTATGATGTAGCAGTTACGGCAGGGAAACGGAGTCACCAGAGGTGCAGTAAAACCCCTGCATCACCACTGGGAGCTCCAACCAAACAGATTAAACTTGGTAAATCAAAAACAGAAAGTACACAGAGCACAAAAGCTTCTGTTATGAGCATATCCAGATAATGACAGCCTCTGTCAGGTTTCTTATAAAAGTTTCTGCTAAGAACATATTTAGGAAAGTCAACGACCCCATCTTTCTGCTTTGTGGGGTGAGGCTAATAAAAGGTATGCACTTCGAGATCAGATGGGAAAAAGGAAACAGGATAATCTCCCAACCGTAATATTCTGTCTACAAGGGTCTTCCTAAAGGCGCTGATAGAAAAAATCGCCTCAGAAAGTAGAAAGATAAAAAGATGACTTTTTAAAATTGAAACACTCAGATTGAGCATAAGAATAGAATCTGTCAATGAAGACCTGCTGCTGAGGGGCTGTGGACACACATAAGGTTACATCGTCAGCAAAAGAGTTTTAGATAATAATAATAATAATAATAATAATAATAATAATAATAATAATAATAATAATAATAATAATAATAATAATAATAAAAATAATAATAATAATAATAATAATAATAATAATAATAATAATAGCCTCAGATTTCGGGTCCAAATTTTTTTGTATTTACATTGTTTTATTTGTGTCTGTTGTAAGTCTGCATTTTGCGGTCCTAAAAATTCATCACTTTTACATATTAGCTGACACACAGTCATGTTATGGGAATGGTACTGCCCTTGATCACATAGCCTAAATGAAGTCCACTTCCATACTGACAACAGACCTGGCTAAATTAAACGTCAAGGTGAGGTTCCAAACTCATTCTGAGATAAAACGTGCAGAAATAATGGCTGCAAGTTTATCACGAGGAACTCTTTTCACACATATGAAATAGGCCAGCACCATCCTATTGCCACATAGCCACTCGCTAAAGAGCGTGATTTGCTGACAAACGCAAGCTTTTGCCACTCTGGCTATTTTTTTTCTTTTGACTATTAGTGCCAATATTTATGGCATTTTATTCATTTAGATTAATTGAGCATGAACTCATGATATGGAAGTTGCTCAGTTTGGCTGATGTAGTTTACATTTGGCAAATATGGATAATGTTTCTCTAGCCAAAGTGCCTATGGCTTGAAGGTTCGTAGCACCCAGCACAGCCATAATCATTTTATTGCTAATATCATTAGGCATGAAAACTTTATGGGTATTTTATATTTCAGAAATATACCCATAATACTATATTTTGTTTGAAACAGCAAACAATTTTTTTTAATACTTGGAGAACATACACATTAGTGAAGCAACTTTCAGATGAATGTGTTCAGGGTTGGCGATAGCTATTTTTCTGTGCCCTGGCGAATTTTTTCCTGGGCAGTCAAATTTGATCAGAGGTGTCGATTATTTAAGAATTAAACTTCCTCTCTAGTGTAATTACGGGCGCATGGTTGCAGTTTGTGTGACAGGCATTTCTGATGACGCACGGTAGCACGTCATCAAAGAAATGCCTGTCACACAAACTGCAACCATGCGCCCGTAATTATACTAGAGAGGAAGTTTAATTCTTATATTTACATTTAACATCAAATTCTATTGACATAAGAGTTAAGTATTATCATTGATAGTTGATTTAAAATCGTTTTTAGCTTGTTTGTTTACAACAAATCGCCTTTTTGTTTACTGGTGGGAGGAGCCAAGTAGGCGGGGCTACTACATCAGCCTTCAGTTGTCAAGGCAACTCCTGGAACACAAAACTAGGAAAAAAAATTGTTCCGAATAACACAACAACTTTATTTCAATAAAGCATGCAAAATCGGTAAAAGAAAACATTTAGGCAAGTTTTGACGAGTAGATGTGCAATTCTTGATCATCTGATACCGTCTTCCCATTATGCTTAGGCCTATGAATCAAACGCTTCGGCAGTACTTTCGGCGGAAGCTTAAATAATGACAAAGTACGCTAAGAGGATATTATTGCGCAGCACGTCGGTTGCACGAGATGCTCTAGTGTAACCATTGCCTCATGAACTACACTACCGTTCCTATTCTTTCAATGCTAACAAAAATAACAAATGTAAATATATTGATTTGTAGGTGAAATATAGCCATAGTACCAGCGAAGCATCATGCCCATGGGTCTCTTGTTTTTAATTTCCATCCAGATTTTGAGCCATAGGAAAGAACATTGCCATTAAAATTATATACTATTTACAGAATATAATCTGAATCACTACCAAACACGGAATAGAAAATACTGTGAAAGTCGTGTCCAGTGAGTTTAACGATTTTCTAAATCACGTACGAACATGGACAGTGAAGTGCAACCCTTTCCGCAAAAGATTAGACCCAGTGAAAAATCACCCTTAACTTGCAGTTAGCAGATTTTGTACACAGATGACATTTTAGTAACATGCTTTGGTACACAAAAATTGCAATGATCCCGGTCATATTGAACTCCGTGATCGCCACTCCACAATATCTGGGATGCTTCAGATTATTTGATTGATTTTATCTGATTTTATTATGATAATTATCGACCAGGGATATAGTCATAGATAATGATAATGATAATGATGATAATAATAATAATAATAATAATAATAATAATAATAATAATAATAATAATAATAATGATGATGATGATGATGATGATAATAATAATAATAATAACAATAATGATAATAATAATAATAATAATAATAATAATAATAATAATAATAATAATAATAATAATAATAATAATAATAATAATAATAATAATAATCATAATAATAAAACAATAATAATATATTAGGGAAACTGCCCCTTTACAACGCAGACACTGATAAAACGGAGTTATTTCATGCAGGGTCTATATATTTTACCTTGAATTTATTTATAAAAAACAAGTATAAACCATAAAAGTCAAAGCATTCAGCAGATTAATTCCGGTAACTGACATCAATGATGTACATTGATGACACGATAATATAAACCTCACTTTTGAAAAAAAAACACACACACGTGCTTCTTAAGATTCCATATTACTTCCCTTACTTCAAAAGGTACCTGCTCAACACTCAATGGGGTCTGGAATGGTACTTAACATTTTGATCTCTTCAAAACCGTTAGCCAGATTCACTTGAAACTTCGTACAGACACACAATAGATTCAGATCATGGGTAGAGGTAAGAGTGCTTTGCAAAACAAAAAGGTGTCCCTGCCACATCTTCAAATGGGTATGATTGAAGTCCGCCAAATTTGCTCGGTATTTACCCGGGTAAGACTTCCCTGAAATCTTCTTAGAGATGACCTTGAGGTCAAACTTTCTGCAGAAGAATAGTGGCCCTCTTATATGGGTAGCCTCTAGTGAGAGGCTCTTGCTCAGGGGATGCTTATTGCCTTTTTGCACGAAAATATCGCTTCTAGTTTGCATTTGAAGGCCTGAAGTGGACATGCTCCCAGACTCCCCAGCAGGACTTTGACCTTCGGCACTCACTATTGTCCCTGCTCATCAGTTAGAATGGTAGTTTTTCTCCTGGCTATACCCTTGTCCAAATCAATTCATGTTCCTCATGTTAGAAGGGGGGGGGGGGGCTTACACTATGTAAAAGTTGGATCAAGTGATATTCCAGATTTTTTTTTTAAAAATTAATATGGGTGTCACACTATTTCTGTTGTGCGTGGAAATTGTAAGACCTCATCTCCAGATACTATCAGAGAACCTAGAAGAAAAAGGATCAAGTATCAACTACACACTGTAAGGTGGTACTGTATATGTCAGGTTACATTTCTGGGGTTTGCTCTGCAAAGTCCTCTGATGAGAGACTGTGTTATAGTATTATTTTAGCTCTGGCTACTGCAGGTTGCACATTTTAAAGCTTCATTCATCAGTCCATGAATTTTTGTTTGTGAATGCAATACAGTCCATAGTTTTCCTGACAACCACCTGTGACAGTGTGATATTGGTGGTGCCACATAAATCGTTATGCCAAGTATGGGCCGAAACTGGGAAAAAATTAGACTGTTGTTTCAAAGAGGTGTCCCTAAAACGTTTTGAAATTACATGTTGTATGTTGATTCCGCAAAAACACACAGAGTCATCGACATTGGTGGCTACACTTAAAGTAAAAAGTACACAAAATACAGAGCAGAATTAACAATAGTTAAGTTTTTTTCAAATGTTTTGGAGATCGTAATGTATTTTTAGGGTCATGGGCCACTTTCATGAGGGACACTAAATTCAACAAGTTGATAAAGAATTAGGCTCATGGCTCAATTGTTCCACAGATGTGTATTGTGTAAGTTTAATATTGCATAATATGGATTAATTGACTTACTATCTCAAGTTCTCTGACAGAATGCATTTCATGAAATTATTTTTGATGGTAATTACATGTAGATTAATGAAATTATCTCCATAATTACACTTACAGGAACAGTACACAGACAAAAGTCTGTCACATCTGGAGTGCTGGTGGTATTAATTGTCCAACATCATAATTATTAAAGACATGTAAAATTCATTATTGTGATAATAAATTGGCACAGAAATACTGGATACCTGCCAATGTTCAGATTTTGTAAACGTTGGGTGTTCCTGACCAATCCTTTAAGGCTAATAAGCATTTCAAATGAAAGGAAACTAAAGTTTGAAATGTTGAGAAAGAATAAGGCTTATGATATCAGATGTACCACAAAGGTATATCATGTGGAAGTTTGGCATTGCACAATATAGGTGACCTACTTCATCAAGGTCAAGGAGGACTGCATTATTATCTCCCGCCCATGAAGTAAGGGGGTATATTGTAATGGCAACCGTCCGTCCATATGCCTGTCCAATCATAGTTTCGGGCCATTTCCCAAAAACTATTACACTTAGCAATCTTAACTTTTTTATGCCTTGTAGTCCTTATCTCTACGATGTGTCTTTCAGTCGAAATGCTGAGACATGTAGCAAGTTGTTTGGGTACCAGCAAGCCTCGGTTACAAGCTAAGCCTTAAATGAAATTTTGTAAAAGCTAGGAGATGACAAAATATTTTGCCACCCACTACAAGAATATTTTGTTCATGTGAGCAACAAGATGTAGGTCCAAATTAGAAGGAAATAATCTTGTGACCCAGCTTTGAATCTCAACCTCTAACATCCACCATCTTGCACGAAAATCCACCTTTTTACAAAGCCCCGCTTTTCTAACAAAACCTCTAAAAAGCATGGAGACTTGTTGATAAAGTCAGACGAATGAGTCCTGGGCCTGGTTTCAAATATAATACCATAGCAGCATCTGGTGGGTACATGTTCCGAACAAGCATCTATTACATCTTCAGTGGAGTGTTGGATGACAGGAAGCTTGTAAACTGACCATTGATCTGGACTCATTAAGTGCACCGACTGTTCTCTAAGTGATGAATCATTTATAACACCCCTTTCACGTGATCCGAAGATGAGAAATGAATAAGCAGAGGGCTGGTCATTTTGTGTAGTGCCATGGGCACAAAGAGCTATGTGATTGGCTTTTCACTTAAGATGGCCACAATGACCTGTAATATATTTCTACGAGCTATGGACAAAAGTGGCAAAGTTATTCCAAGTTGCATGATATCACCTTTTTATTCAAAATTTTCTTTGTTTGTGAAATTTGACCCCACTTTTTTTGTGTTTTATCCAAAAATTTTAGCTTGGTATATAGCAGTTGGGAAATGGCACATGGTAATGATCTTAAAACCACTGTATCCCAAGCTATAGCCAAAAATGCCTAATAAATCCTTATCCAGAGTGTTCTTCTCGATTTATGTCCTGACTATTTACAGTGGTGCCTTGAAACATCAGAGTAATGCATGGAAAAGCACTGAAAAAAAAACTAGCATGGATACACTGCGTTGCAAGGTATGACAAAAGAACATAACATGGTGTAACATAGCATTGTACATTTTATCGTATACCAAGTAAACACTCCAAACAATCGATTTTTCAACTTTATCACAGTATAAGGTAAAATGCTGTATCACAAATACATTTTCATAGTTCTACAAATCAGGGGACTTACTCATTTGCTTGGGTATAGAAAAAGGCTAATACAAGTAACAGACATAAATTACACAAAATAATAATTAACCCAAAAATAATGCCTTCTGGTGTCTACTTCACTACAGTGCAATATATGGTCACATGTACCCAGTTGCCATATACAAACACATGGGGATAAATGGAACATCACGCTGCGTGTAACATTGCAAACCTTTGACATCTCTTCACAAATGGATAGACATGGTAGGCATGAATACAAAGAAAAAGTCCATCTCAGCATGGATCCAGAACTTTATGAACTACCCCACTGCCGGTACCAACATTTGACAAGTGAAAAGTTGAATGTCTATTGCAGTTTGATGGTTGTTTTGTCCATCTCAGCACTGATCTTGAACTTCATCAGTTACTTCACTTCAGGTACCAACATTTGACAAATGAAAAAGTGAATGGCCAAGGTAGTTTGATGTTTGTTCTGTCTATCACAGCATGGATCTTGAGCTTTGTGAGCTATCTCACTACTGGTACCAACATTTGACAAGTGAAAAGGCGAATGACTACCGTAGTTTGGTGTTTGTTTTTTAATCGCATCAAAACGACAGTCCTGCACTGTACTTTGTAAAAACAGAGGAGAGAGTCAAAGGCAGGGTGTAGCAAATGCCATTATATCCAAGTTTTAACACTGGTAATCCATCTCAGCCTGGATCCTCAACTTATGAGCTTCCTCACATTTGGTACCAATATGTGACAAGTGATAAGGTAATTGACTATTGCAGTGTGATTGTTTTTTAATCCAAAAAAAAAAAAAAAAAAAAAAAAAAAATGCATTGTGACTTGCAAAACATATACGAAAGTCAAATGAAGGATGCCCCAAATTTCCATTTATATCCATATCACTCTTGTAATATTTGACACTTTTTAAATTCAAAAATGGCCACCTGAGGGCAGTACCAGTGTCTGATGTTCAATAGATAAAATGTAGGCCACAAATGTTTTTATCACATACAGATGAGCCCAGCAGCCAACAAAGATTGCCTTGCAATTGCAGATATTTAGTTGCATCTTGCGTTCTTCCGTTCATGCATCTTGCGTTCTTCCGTTCATGCATATCCACATGTTACTTGTAGCTGTTGTGACCGGTGAAGCAATCCACATCATATTGGAGATGGAGATGACAGACATCTCAATGATTGAAACTGCATAAGGTCATCTACATCTTATCTTTGGCACCAAATATTCACTCAATATTTTTAAGCATTTTTACCTGGATCTCCTTATGGACTAAACTTGTGGGTTGACCCCCATAGCTGCTGCAGACCAACACATTAGGCATGAAAGATGTGCCATGTTGTAATAACTCTGTTATGTGGGACACAGTAGTAAATTCTCCATGATAGTTACTAAATTGTGTAGTGTGTGATCAACAGATGGCAACCCTTTACAGTCTAAACTGTTTCAGAGCCAAGGTTTGGACGGCGTCAACAGCTTCCCACAATGTGCTTTGGGTGCATTGTGCCCAAAGTACACCGAGGAAAGCTGTTGATGCAGACCATTGTTTTCCCTACAGCTATAAGCATGCTGGAACTTGAATAAAATATCTTTTATCATAAGGAATATAATTCTTGCATTTATATTTTACTTGAAAGCTGTTTGTCATGAGTAACTCAACTTTAGTCAAAGTTGACATTTACAATACGGGTAAGGGATTATTCAAATTGAAAGCCAGTGCCACACAATGAATAGTACAGCACAATACATATGAGGGGGGGGGGGTCCTTTACAATCTGAACTGCTCTCTATGTAACAAGAGATGGCATCCAGTACAGCACACACTGTTCCTAATAATGTATTTCATATTTGTTTGGGACTAATACAGAGGCCATGGGTATCTAAGAACTTATAGACAATTGTTGCAAGAAACATTGATTAGAGTTTATATTGAGAGCCTTTGACATGATCAAGTTTGCGCTTTAAAAGATATTTGTAGCATGATGTGAGCTTTTTAGATGCAAAATTGGGCTGTGATAATGGCATTGGAAATATACATGAGGCAAGTACAGTGTATATGTTTACATTCTCCTTGTGGGGCTTTTAATCCTGCAATTTCAAGTATTAAAAGTCTGAGCAAATAATATGTGTTGGGTGAGTTGAGGGGTGTTGATCTATCACCAGTAGCGGTGCAGAATGATATAGTAGTACATGTAATATTTTATGATGCTCTCCACAATGAAATACGAACATATCTGATCAGCAACTTTTTGTATGCAAAAATAGTTTTATTATAACACCCAATCATGGAGAAAAGTAAATACAAACTTACATCAAAAAGCCAAGGAACATGACAATCATACATCATAATCACGAAAAGACCAATATGAAGGCAAACATTCCACATTACCACAAAAACTGATTATTTTGCTGTGAAGATGGATGACACACTCTGAGGGCTCAGTAACCAGCATATCAATGGACCTAATCTACAACCCATAGTATTGCTAAAGAACAACCTTCCAGGACACCAGTACAGTGTAATATCAATGTAAGCATACTGGAAGAGACATATTCTCCTCACTATCGAGTTTAAGAAAAAAGTGTAAGCGACAACACCAGTCTATGATACCAGCATCATCTGAAAAAGTAATTCAAAGTTCATTATAAGTACAACTGACATTTAAAGAGAACATGTTGTGAACAACGTGTTAAAAAGTATGTCCACAGAAAAGGCTCCTTCAAACAAATACAAGCGGCTAACATGCGCATTTATAAGTTACAACCTGTACTGTCAATATTAAATATGCAAGAATATATTGAAGGGGCACCCTGTTTCGGGAATTGGTCTATTGGTAAAACATGCAAGTATTCAGTACAATTATGTTTCAGGATTGTCACATTGCTTTACAAGACCACCATAGACTCTAGATAAGGACAAACTTACATCAAAAAGCCAAGGAACATGACAATCATACATCATAATCACGAGAAAACCATTATGAAGGCAAACATTCCACATTACCACAAAACTAATTATTTTGCTGTGAAGATGGATGGCACACTCTGAGGGCTCAGTAACCAGCATATCAATGGACCTAATCTGCAATCCATAGTATTGCTAAAGAACAACTTTCCAGGACACCAGTACAGTGGAATATCGAAGTAAGCATAGTGGAAGAGACACCCTAGACTCTAGATAAGGACACTGCTTATGGTTTATATCAAGACAATATAGTCTATACATTAAAGTATTCTCACAGGGAGGTGCAACAGGTACCCTTTACTCTCAGTTCTGGATATTTAGGATCATATTCACGCAAGTTGTAGTTCTACCGCTTTATTGAGGCTTTATGTGTGCTAGTTACCTTTACAATTATCAGACAATATGAAAAAAGCATTTCCAACTGGTCCACATTTTTCCTTTTTATTCACAAAATTGTATTGACTAAGCTCACTGAAAATATGTCATTCAGATTTGGTAGTACTGAACGTAAAGCTGCATGTTCGGGCATAGCCTTTACTGCTATTCATAATAGGATGAAACCTATATCACTGAAAACGTGACATTACGTCCATTGGCACACAAAGCATTTTTGTTTCCTCTTATTCCCTTGTATCTGCACTCATAAAGGTCTACATCTGTCAATAAACTACCACTCACTAATCTGTTTCCAAGGTGTATAGGCTTCATTTGTCCAGACACAAAGGCATAACTGAACATTTACAATTCTCCTATATTTTATCACATGAATTACGGGATTTTAGCATGGGGGCCTCAGAAATGTGTAAGCATATGTATGGAGCTTTAAATGGTTTAACTTAAACAGGACACAAAAAAAGAAATTATCAGCGTTGTATCATGTAGTAAATATAAAGCTCATACAGATGCTTTGCTTAAAAATTTGAGATTATTAAAAATTGAGCATTTCTGTACAATGAAAAGAATAAAATTCTACTGTACATATTTAAATCGAACACTACCACTCAACATAAAAAAATACTACGGTTTCCATGTCCGGGTTTACATAGACATGACACCAGGCATGCTGAAAATTTATTTACACAAAATATTGTTGTACGTTTGGTCTACAAGATACAATGAATTCATTACCATCCAATATTTACTGCAAATTTTATACTCATGGTTTACAAAGGTTATCGCAAAAAATATGAATATTCATAACTACCAAGAAATTTGTGTCATTCCAAATTGTTACATATGTGCCCAACAGGAACCATAGTTTTTAAATGTATTAATTATATTTATAATTTCGACATGAACATATAATAACTAAAACCAAGTATGTTTTTATTTGAAAATTAAGTCATATTAGAGTAATTGTTACTATTTTTTTGGAGGTGGCCTTCATTATAGTAACATAAATTTGTCTGGATGAGGGTCTGCTAAATCATTATGCTTTAAACTCTTATTAATATAATAACACATAATGATGCTTATGTGTGTATTTTGTTCAAATAAAAAGATCCTGATTCCTGATTCTACTATGACCCCAGGAATAAACGATGAACTGTTGCTATTTTAATTTATCAATTCGGGACAAAAATTACCGTAGATACAATCTGTACAACATGAAAAAGTCCTTATCATTCAAGTACAATGTATTGGTACCTGATCGTGTACGCTTCTGATTTGTGCTTGATGACACAATCTTATTCGTCATTATAGATATGAATTCCGCTGGATTACGGATATGTGGATGTAATTCTAGTGTTGACAGGCATATGCCACAAAGCAGGTAGTGCAGATGCTCTGTGGTAAATACCTTTCAACACCAACATGGCAACTTGTCATGACCACAATGCAACTGAGGTTCCTTACCTTTATTTATATTTACCCATGGTGCATGCACTAGTAGTAAAAATTATACATTTTATAGTGCAATAACGAAAAAGCCCTAATCTTTGGTGATACCAGTACTCGCGATAATTGATCCTGGCATAGCGTGATGCATTATGTTAGATGTCAAAAGGCATGTCCTATAACCATTGATGGTATCACAATTTCGTAGCAACTTCAATTTTTATGGATTGAATATGGAAGAATTATAGTAAATGTAAACAACCTGCTATGGTAACTAGAGTGTTGCTGTTTACTTCAAGACCTATCTGCCCTCTTATTTACCTGTGCTTTGGTTTGATTAAAGTTTTTTGGAAGTAATAATTCTCTATGTAATAAAAGAGTCCTGTCTAACTGCATAATACTGTTTGTGGTTATCAAATATAATCTCTTGACCTCTCCATGAAGAGTTTCTCGACACGCTTACAAAAATTCCATTTAACACATATGACCTAGTCTCTTAAGTGTGAACCTACACATTGACTTCAAAACTTGCTTATGGTCTCTCATCAACTAGGTTCTGGACACCAATACAACCTGAGATGGAACTGTTGACATGGTAGGTATTTTATATGTACAGTAAACAACATTTATTTCAAATTGGAAACTGAACACTTTGTTGTAGAAGCAATTCTAAAAGAGCAGCTTTTTATAAACTTCCCACCAGTCAATTATGTAACTGAATGTTAGAGCCTAATACACAGTCAAAACTGACACGTTATTCATGCCCAGTTGTTGATTTCGAATTTGTTGTACTAAAACATTTCCTAGGGTCTTACGAAAGAGATAATTCATCAGGGATTTGTTGTCCTACATACGCTATGCCGTATTATAAAGCAAAGTGCAAATGTTAAGGCTATTCAAAAATGCTTTGTATATATTATCCTAGTTATCACTATTGACTCTTTGTACAATAGTATATCGTAGAATAACTATCAAGGAGTTTTTGTGGTGAGTAAATGTAGTCCTGAGCATTTTGATTTTGTGAAAGTGGATGCAACAGGTGTTTGCAAGGGCGAAATCGGTGCTTCAAACTGCAGTGACCCCAATTTTATCATTCAGGCATTGTACAGTACATTGGTCACCTTTTTGTTCTTTCCCCTCCCCTCCCCCCCCCCCCCCAAATAAATGAGGCAACTTCCATGCACAAGACGTAAACATGGGGTACATAACTTTATGTGATTTAAATTGAAATCGATACATTTCAAGATTAGTACTGTTATTTACATTGTAACAAATATTCAAGTCCTATTTAAAACAAATTTGTGAAAGAAACAAAAAACAGGAACATGTATTCGGTATTGGAATAGCTTGGATTGTTGCAGTATATTCATCCTGAAATAATCTGTTTCAGTAAGTTCTGGCAGAGTTTACAATATCTTGCAAAAATAGGGTCACAGGACTCATAAGTATAGTAGGGGAATGATGTGCTTACTGGTCTCATCAAAGGCAGAAAATATGGATTCTTGGTATAATTTCAGTAGTTATTCGGAACTCCATCAAGTTGCTCACTTGATGGTAACAGTTTACTAGAATATCAAAATGACACAATTTACCATAATGACTTTTTCAGGTTAGGGTGAAATGATTCTAAACTTTTAATACAAGGAAGCTTCATGTTTTGAAAAGGGGGTGGACTGGGAATATTAGCTCGCATGAGTACTAGGCTTAGTTATATCCACATGATTCCCGTCCCTAATATCTTCGGATATGATCCTCTATCTGGCTGTTATTATTATTTTGAAAAATTCCTTTATTAAACTAGTCCAAGAATACCGTGCAAAGTCTGTTTCTGACAATAACATTAAAGGTCCAAAGAGCAACAGAGATTTCTTTGGTACTACGTGTAGTTTGCGTGTCGATTTTGAAAGTTGCTAGTTATGAGATGACTTGCATTGATTGTGAGATTATCTTCCTTTGTTTTCCTTTCTATAAGGGACTTTGCTAAACGTGTTATATCAACAGTGTATTTTATAGAACTTGCCGGTGCCCATGGTCTGGGGTTACAGAAGAATACTAAGCATAGCAGTCAAAGCGATATTGAAAAAAGAAACCCTGGTGGACCCAGTGAAGGTTGAAACAGTAACAGGTTAATTTGTAATCGTGTAACATTGAATCACTTACGTCATTGTTTATATGGTATCTTTGAACTCTGCAGTTATTGCATATATTCTAAGGGACCATGCTTGAATAGTAGCAGGGAAACCCAATGCAATTATGATACACAAAGTAGGTTTTGATTGAAGGTCAGTATCAACAATAAAATACTCTTTATGGATATTGATTGAGTACAAAGACCATGGGGGAAGTACACACCAGTGTCGGTCCCTGCCACATCTGCACAGCAAAACCTGGGTAGACAGATATCTTATATAATGACCACAGTTTGCCATAGCCTATGAATAATGCTATACACATACCACCTTTGGTCCCACACACAGTGAAACTAATTACTAGTTCAACATTAGACCTGGTCAGTGATGACCCTCTTGACTGAAGGTTCCCGTCTATTACTACACAAAGGTATTGCATTTTTGCTATTGAGTGTTCTTAATAAGGTTTGTCTCAGACATGTGAATCATAATTTGTAATGTAACTCAATCTCAAGATACAAAAAGGTGTGAAAATTGCAGTTTTTATTGCCTTATATTTTAGTGAAAAAATATTCATTGCTACATTTGAATATAGTGCAAAAGCCGAGGAACCATTTTTAGGATGCATGTGGCCACCTCTAGTGAATGGATGAATTTGGTACCAAATTAGCTTCACTTTACAGGCTTTTAATTTTTAGCAGTTACATTCATCTGGCTTTTTCTTCTTTTTTAATGGCACTTATATTGTGCCGTTATCACTAAGTCTGCGCATGTTGTAAATTTTGGTTGTATTCTTCACCATACAATATAGAACAATCACTAAGTCTGCGCATGTTGTAAATTTTGGTTCTATTCTTCACCATACAATATAGAACATGAGAATTTTAAAATATGTGGCCGCTTCTGTTGATGAAACTTTGCCGTAGATTAACAATGCCTGTATGATTTAAACTCTTTTTAAACCAATGATGTGGAAAAATATGTTGTTGTTTTTATAGTTAGGAGGATTGTCAAACTTTAATTGCTGTATTAAGTTGTCTATAGCTTTCTTTGAAAAGTCTTTTTCGTACAGAATATAAGAGATGAATATGTTGTATTTACGGGGTTGAAAATATACTCCGATATGACATATATGTGGAAGTGCCCTACCGTGTCAATGTACAAGCCACACCTGCTATAACATCACCCTGGGTCCTTGCTCAACCTTTTTTGGGGTTGTCCCGATGGCCTAGAGGTCAGCGTGTTGGAATTTAGATGGTAGTGGGTTCGAATCCCATACAGGTCGACATAAATTTATCGCATTTTTCACTTGATAATACTCTATTGGTTTCGAAGTGTTGTGGGCCATTGCTCCGACTTCGAAATTATATTAGAGGTGTATTTCATAAATTGTCGGTCTGTGGAAGTGCCCTACCGTGTCAATGTACAAGCCACACCTGCTATAACATCACCCTGGGTCCTTGGTCAACCTTTTTGGGGGTTGTCCCGATGGCCTAGAGGTCAGCGTGTTGGAATTTACATTTGGCTGTAAACAGGCGAGTGTGCCGAAGGTAGTGGGTTCGAATTCCATCACCGATAAATATAAAAAAATTATCGTATTTTGCATGCTGTTAAAGGTATATTTGAAAATACTCGGTGTTTGTCTATCATGTTCAGGTATAAACGCAAATGTGCTATTTATATTGCAAATATTTTAGAAGAATGACGGGCCTAGGGGTAACAACATTCCACCCCTGCCACTTGGGGGGGGGTCATAAAATAAAAAGGATCGGGCCTAGGGGAAACAACATTCCACCCCTGCCACTTGGGGGGGGGATCATAAAATAAAAAGGATCAGAAATGCTCACCCATAAAAGTCAAAGGGAATAGTTTTTTTTTTATTTTGCGGATGCAAAGCATATAATAGTAAACCCTTAGGAACAGATAGAATTTTTAACCCTGATGGTGAGACACAACCGAATGTGCCATCAAATGAAAGTGAAAACAAATGTTATCCAATTGAAGGATGGTGCAGTGACCTTAAGGATATACCTGTATTTGTGTCTTTTTGCCCAGAACCACTTCCTAGTACTCAATATCCTATTCCGCAGTTCAAACTCTTTACTCTCCATAAGCTAACCTGTCCCTGTCTAACCTGTATATATATATATATGGAATTACTATTGTCTATATTGCACACGTTCCTCTGTAAAATTTTGACATAGGCTGTATCAGCCCAAATAAATTAAAGGGTCTTCAGCGGGTAACTACTCAACATGTTTCGGAGCCTTTCACCCGTACACGTCTCTCTGAGTAGCGTCTCCTTGCCTAAGCTAAATATTCAGCAAAGACAACCCACATAATAATGAATAAATATGAACGTGGCAATTGATGAATTAGCTAAATATGTGAAGTTTTGCTTGTAAATGCAGAGCTTCATATCAAAGAAGAATACCTGTCAAACAAACCATAATTACCAAATTTTCATAGTACAGGTTCAGATAAGAACAATTTGACTTACCCCTGAACAAAAATGTACCCTTTCTAGCTGGACAGCTTTTCCTAGTTAAACCATCCGCCAATGTTTAACTGAAGTGGAAACAAGCTGGGGCATTATATTCAGTCCCAGTGATTGTAAAATAAACAGTTGCAGCTAGACCACCTGTACAAACCAAGGAAAATCCTAACAAGGACTGCAAATGCCTGTAGCATTTGGCCAAGGCAGTATGCATCAACATGTAGGGGGAAAAACCTAAACAAACACCATGTGTCTGGTTATCAAATGTACAAATCAGAAAAAAATGGTATCATGTTAAAGGGCATTGGTGCTGAATGCTATGTACATGCATGCAGTGCAAGGTTCAGGCATGTTTCAAAGCTGACATTTCTAGTGCAAGACTCATGCTTAGGTGGCATGGCGGGCAAGTGGCTAATACTTAATGCACATGCAAAGCTGGTGTTATGCGTCAATGTATACAAATTGCAGCATTCTTGTATAGTATCAATGACTTTAAGGAGAGTAGTCTGCCAACCACCCCATCAAAACTTCCATGTACATCAAAGGTTAGAACATATGGGATTTCAAGCAAGGTTTCTATGACAATGCAAAGTAAAACTTTTGCAGAGGTGGAGTTTCTAAAATTTTACGCCAGCAAAAGAGGGCAAATCACTGGAAAGTGCAAAAGAGGAGGAAATATTGTAGTCTACCTCCATCAAATCAGCCTTGCCCAGATGTAATCTAAAAGCTTCACATAATCAGCTTGTCCAAGTGAATAGGCGACCTATGTGGGCAGCCATGATGAAGAAGGAACTTGAGAAGATTGACCCCGAAAAGGGGGATACCCTGATGAAAGGGCCGCAAACACCTATGTCTCCATCACCATTAGATCTTTCCCCACAATCTTTCTAGATTGAAGGCTATGAAGATGAGGCTTAACATGTATATATATATATATATATAATTTCAGATTTCAAAAGAGATGTATGTATAATATTGATATCCAAATGTATTACCCAATAGAGATAAACCTTTTTGAAGACAAAAACAATGCATGTTCAACAGCTGCTTTACTGCAATATATGTTTTGAATATTGACTAATTGTGGTCAGTGAGTGCGGTGCATTTTAAAAACTAGTTTTCCATTTATGGTGTGAATAATACAACTGAGTTTCATGGAGTACACGTCTTTATTCAATGGGACAACAGGGTCCACAGAATTTTTTACTGTGGTGCAATGTGTGTTTTGAAAATTGACTTGTTGTGATCATAGATTGTTTTGCAATTTATACTGAATTTAGATGCAGGCTTGTGCATCAGATCTGTTCTGAAAGCCAGTTTTCCACATATGTTGTGGTTATACTCAGTTTCATTGAGTACATGTCCCTATTCCATGGAGTAGGACAGGGTCCACAGATCTGTTTTACTGTACTTTGTGTTTTAAATATTTATGTCATAGTCAGTGATTATAAAATATTTGTACCTGTCGGTTATATTGAAATACTGCGATGTGCTGTAACAAGTGCAAATTCTCTTGGCAGCTTAATTTCCAAATATTCTTGAGTCAGCAGATTGCCAAATATGCTTTAGCACATTCCATAAACATTAATGATTTCTGGCAGTAGACATTTAGATCTTGCAGTTCTAAGAGATCTGAAACATTTAATTAGTTTTCATTGCATTGTCTGTGTTAGTTGGCATTAAAAACCCACACACAATATGCATAACAATCTATAATATATGAAATATCTACTAGGGTCTATTTGTACAACTGGGCGTTGCTTTCCCCGCCAAATTGCCATGATGATTGCCGCATGTGTGCATAATTAAAGACTCCACCAGCTCGTTATCATAAACATGAACTCTTTCCTGGCTGTCAGTCAAGTGATTTCAGCTGGTAGTAACGGCCACCTTACCACCGATGATTACACAATTAAGATATAGTTTACACTAATGCCAGTACACATCTACTCTATGGTGTCTATATTTATATGGACTGCCGAGATTTGGGTCCAATTACTGATTAGATTTATTGTATGCGGCCATAAACATTTCAAATCCGCCGGAACTCTTTACATTTTAATAGCCAACCCTTAATCACATTCAGACGTCACTTTTTATACGAGATTCCTGGGTTTAATTAGCTGTTGGTAAAAAGACAAGAAGGTTTCGCGCCAAACAAATTAGCATCTAGATCTCTGTTTCGGTGAATATACCTAAACTTGCCTAGATCAGTCTATCCAACAAGCCGTGAATATTACTTAAGGTGCGTTTGTCAATTTGTTGGCGGTGTTCTGATTTGATCTAAAGTTAATGTAGGCCTATGTGTGAACTTTCACAAGACTTATGTCAAGGTTCCACGCCTGTATCTACAGGATAAACCATTGTTATCTTACACCAACATTAAGAACATCACATCATAATGTACATCATCGCAAGCATCATCAATTTATGTATGTAGCTGCCATAAGCAATCAGTTAAGAGCTTTCCTTGAAATGTAGCCTGTGCACCACAGAAAGCCTTTAACCTACCTGGGGGCAGGTAAATTAGGGTCGTACAGATAGTGCAATAATGATACTCAATAATATACACCATTTAGGCTCAGCCTATGTTTTTACCTGACTGTCAGGTGTGTAGGCCTATAGCCAGCCTGTTGGTCCCTTGATTGGCTATAAAACAGTCCTTTAAGTGGATATCAAGTGGGTTGAGGTGCATGCCCATCTACCATTGGTGTAGACACAAGTTGCTGTGGGTGTGTAGTTGCCATCATCTCAGATATTTCATCAGGCATATCAGGTAGGACTCCTTCCCTATGATCCTATATCATATAAAAAATCCTATGTTAAATTTATAACTTGTAAAATAAATTAAAAAATTAATCATATTAATTTTGCATTGGATACAAGCCTCCACACTGGCGATGCAGCCAGATTTCACACGGTCATGTGCACATAGGTCTAATAGGTATAAAGGCTAAATAGGCCTAATTTACCGCTTTGGAACTGTGATAGTGTCATCATAGCTACATACAAAAAGCTTGTTTTTTAATGACTTATTTGCAGACAGAACTTAGTAAGCTGTCGATGCTGATAAATATACTGTCACGAGCTTATATATAGACCTACGAGGATGTTAACAGCAAGACCTATAGTTGTTTCAGGTTTAAGACATAGGCTAAACGCAGGCCCATCTGGTCATCCAGCTTTATATATGGTCTGTCATTAGCCTCCAAGGGTGCGAAGTCTTACTTCTGAGAAGATATCAGTGTAAGTCCTTATGCCACATGTGGTGAAAGCCAACATGGCTTCTGCTTTCATTTGGGCCTCATTATATAAACACTGACCCTACTTGGCATATGGTGATGGCAAGGTTTTGATGTCGTTTTTGCCAAGAATTTTCTCCAATCTCATAGACGTTCTTTAGTGGGCCATATACGAAGTGATTTAGGGGCAGCAACATGTGAGTGGTGTGTGGTGGGACTTAGTAATGATTATGTTGTTCTCTTTGCGAAATGAAGTGATCTAATTGTTCTGTGCAAACTTTAATTGTCTATAATCAACAGAACTGGACGGTCCTTTTTTGGCCGTGTACAACTTGCGAAAAACTCCATCCACTTTAGACATATTTTGGAATTAATCCAGCCTGATTTGCAGCAATAGAATTTTCACAAATTTTCAGTAATGAGGTGCAATTAATGTCGTCTGTGTTTTGTTGCAAAATAGAAATAAACTTCAACATCAGTTTCTTTCCCATTACAGAGTACAGATAATCTGGCAACGTTTATATTTTTTCTTTTCTTGAACTCTTAGAATGCTTTTCTGCACACCCTTACGAGTATAATGAGACGCACGTTACCTGTTGCAACACAAATGAATTGTACATTGGAGATCGGTTTTTTAATGTACAACAGCAAAACAACATCAACGGTTTCCCTTTGGAAGTCCACACTACATAGCATAACAGGCATGTCATTTTGTGTCCAATTTTACAAGCAGTTTGGTCCCGATCATGATATGTCACTTGGAAAGAAATACATACGTTATTCAGCAACGAGGCACACGTGAAAACAAACTAGAAATACGGAAATAGTCGTAGAAATAATTGTACAAACCTCCTGCATCTCCACAAAATCAAAGTATGAATACCATATGCTGGTCACAGAGATGGTTAAAATTTATGTAGACAATACCGGCTTGAAGTCAAAGGTTATATAATTTAGGGTACATACATGACGTTAGGAGTTTCAAGACTAAAAATGACAAGTCTGTGAAGATAGTGTACCAGAATAGTTCACAGACGCACATCAAAGAAATGCATTTCATATTTGTTTTATGCTCTTAATCAAACATGTCTCTTCTTTAAAAAAAATTCACGCAAAATGATACGTACGTTACCAACGCCTATGTTACTGTTAAATACGAAACTTTTGCCCATGGATCAATTTGAATACAGAATTGAAAGGTTTTGCTTAGCTTTGTTGAAAATCACGCTAGGACTTCCCGTCATAAAACCTTCAAGACACATGTGGATGACCTTCAGCTGTGAAAACTTGTTACTGACTGAGATTCTGGTGCTGATATTGTTTTGCCTTGAGGTAAGTCTTTGTATGGTGAAGTTGGGGCCACCTACGGCTACACAAAGAGGTGCAAAACCGTTGTCCTCATATTATAAATATGCACAAATCAAAATTTTGAAAAGGAAACTTTTCAATTCAGTCTTGCATACACAGATACATATGTTAAGTTTGTTAACGAATGTATCAGTTTTTGATGTTACATTCAGTGCTTCTCAGACCTTGTTTAGGGAAACTTCTGTCTTGCACTTGTTCGCCACTGTGAAAATTGCCATAATAAAAGCTGAAGAACAAGGCACAATAAAATATACAACTGGAAAATATATGTAATCACAAGCAAATCTGTGTGGACAATGAGTACATGTTAGAAATTCATATGGCTGCAAACCGACAATTCACAGGCTTGTGTTTTTGATGGTTGGTAGAAGAGCATTGCGTTACCACAATTTTAATAATATATAACACAGTGTGTGTGTAGTGGTCTGAGATTTATTGTCATGCATAAAACATATGGTAACGTATGTATCAGTGAGTTTGATACATATGTTACCTACAACTTCTGCACTTTCAACCAAATTAAATGTTGCAAAGTTTCCTGCTATAATAGGAGATCTAAGTATTGTTGATCCTATCTATGTACTACGCAAACAAAAATCCAAGAAATCCCATTTCTCCTTACTTTTAAGCATCCCTACGTAAATCTGCGTAGGTCTCTACTTTATAAACAATCCCCCCCCCCCGCAAAAACGCAAAAAACAAACAAAGAAACAAACAAAAACAAACAAAAAACAAAAACAAGAGGGTAAGTGGTTACTAAGACTCAAAAATTGTGAGTTTTTGGTAAGGGGGAGAGTGCGGGTCAAGCAGCACCAGGTTCTTGCTGCCAAGCTAAATAAGCAACAAGGAGATGATTGTAACAGGAAAGAAAAGTTCCACAACAAACTTTCTCGATTCAGAAAATGGATGCAGCAAGTTCATCAAACATCGGACCAAGAAAGGAGTGGCGATGCTTCTATTGCTGCAGATGGGAGGAGTGACAGTGAATATAGGCCCAGGTCTGCATCTCCATTTTCACTCATCAGTCTTTCACACAGTAAAGGCAGTTGTTCAGGCTCACATGACAAAAGGCTCCTAGTTTGGTCACCATTTATCCACGAAAAGCTCTGTTCTACATCTAGATCTAGTGGGATCTAAAAGGTAAAAATTTGTGCACGAGCATGAACACACAAGAAATTGAAACAACTTCAAAAAGACGAAGGGAATGTAAGGAAAAGATTGTAAACCAAGAACAAAAATTTTAACTTCCCCTAAAAAATCTGAAATCTTTATACGAGAAAAATCTAACAGCATGCAAAAGGTACGAAAGGGACTTACAAAAACTTGGCTTGATGCCAGAACGGCGATATTTAGTGGACGGAAATAATTGCTCGGGAATGTTCTGAATAAAGCAACACAAAGACGTCATCTTTGAGGGAGTGCACGACTTTGCACAGAATAGTGGCAGTAAAGATTACCAAGAAATATAGATGTATGAGCGTGTTAAGTCTAGAAACAGGTCTGAGAACAAATTCTCTCCTGAAAAACAAATAATTATGTGCTTTCATGTGAAAACAGATGGTGTTTGTCACAAGAAGTTGAGAACACTGTTCTAGCTTTCCTCGAAAGGGAAGACAATAGTAGAACCCAGCCAGGGAAAGTTGATGCCAAGAAAAATGGATCAGGTGACAAAAAACGGACCAAGGTTCTCACAGATTACATGTAAAATCTCCACTGCAAGTATACAGCTGAAACTCTGCAGATATCGGCATCACTCTGCACCTTCTGTCGTTAGCAATCTAGAAATATCCTCTTGACTGCTTATATTTCAAGGAACACATGCCAATGTATTCATCACCAGAATATGGCTCACAGGGTGTAAGGATTGAGGAAAACAGGGGTTAAATTCGGTGAAAACCCACACGGTTTTCTTCTGCATGAAAATGACATAGATGACTCTCTTCAGGATATTACAATGAATGTCCACTGTAACAAAATGGGAACAAAAAGCTGAGGAAAATGGCATTATGAAAATGAGACTAGTTGATGAAGGAACAACTGCAGCGGATTTTAAGTTTCAGTTGAAGAAGGAACTTGCAGATTTCCCAGTATGTAAGCAGATTCTATCAGCAGTATCAACAACAGCGAACCCCAAAGGAAAATCTCACCATGCATCAAATGATTTTTCAAAGGGACTTTGCAGAGAATTTTTCCTATAGGTCCCTTGACGAAGTGCAGTACGCCTATTGGAAACAAGCTTCTATGACCCTACATCCCTGTGTTGTAAATTACAATGAGGATAACAAGCGTAAACACAAAAGCTACGTAATTGTGTCCAATCAGATGTCACATTCAGCAAGTGCTGT
This sequence comes from Hermodice carunculata, assembly GCA_964020975.1. Classification (NCBI taxonomy): domain Eukaryota; kingdom Metazoa; phylum Annelida; class Polychaeta; order Eunicida; family Amphinomidae; genus Hermodice; species Hermodice carunculata. The sequence continues at coordinate 323,290 of CAXHWN010002137.1, read as the reverse complement.
ATGCACATCCATTGTTCAACTTATACCATTAGTGAAAGACATTGACAAGGACTTGAAGATGCCACTGGACAGATTCGCCTTCTGGTCAATATCAAAATTGCAATATAATTCACACAATCACAAGCCACAAAACGCCTATGCGATAAAAGCACGGTGAAATCATTTCGAGGCCGTACATGGGAAAGGCCCATGTGACGGCCTTGGTATCACAACAAACAAAGTGGCCAATACACCATGTGACAGGGGCACACAGTTATCCAAAATGTGATAGATTTCTACCAATGGACAGACACATCAACCATCAAAGAGGTGAAATTTTCATTCATCTCAAAATATGAAAGCAGCCAGAAACGTCAAAATATAGATGAAGGTGTGAAATTACAGCAAGTAGAAAACACCATTAAGCTTCATTCTGTAGCAGGTCACAGCAGCACACATTGCCTGCAAGGTAGACATACTTGCTACTGCAATGTTTGTCTGTCAGGGGACTTCTGTGATTACTGTGAGCAACTCGATCTCCGAAAAGTCCCGAATCATCTGCCACCTAAGCATGTGCAAATGACCAAAAAAAAAAAAAAAAAAAAACGCGCCTCTTTTAGCAAAGAAGGACCAGTAGCATCTAGTGTTAAGGATAAGGGGGAGGAAGGGTCTGTTGGTGGACCAGCCTCACAAACTCCGCAGCAAGCAGTGGAAATTCAACTAGATTTGGAAATTTCTTGGTAAGCAGCAAGCACAGACAGGGAAAAGCAGACATTCCCCATGCTTTAAATGAAGGTGATTTTGTCACAGCTCGTCATGATGCATCCTGGTACATTGGGAGAGTTGAAAATGTGGATGCTGCTGACAGTGATTGTGAAATCAATTTCATGGAAAAGGTGAAAAATATGTTCAGATGGCCAACACGGCCCGACCATTTATGGGTTGCAACTACGAATATATTTTGCAAAATGTCTCCTCCAGAACCTTCTGGAAAGTCTGGACGCATTTCCAAATTGTCTGACGCTGAGGAACAAAAGATAGAACAATATGTATTTGTTAAATATTAAGTGTGCAGTTAGCAAATTAAGATGTTGCAAACATTTTTCAGGTTCTGGAACTCTATATGGGTACCCTCATGACGTATTGTAACATGGTCATTGTAAAATAAGTGAAACTGATACTTACGTTACTCTACAATTATCCACATAGCCGTTTCGTTGCAGCTTTCAAGAGAATGCGTAATGTGGTGCCTGAACATTTTATTTGTTCTAGCTTTGAACAATTGTGCGTTGGTGATAGCATTTTTATAGATCCTGTGAAGTAATTTTCAAGTTGTTCCTATCAGTTGTACCTAACAGATAAATACATACGTTACCTGTATCAGCATCCTTAAAGCAGATAAAAAAGCTTTTTGACATGAAGTTTATCTAACTTGCTTGCTCTGGTGATGCTTGTAGTTTCTGACATATGAAGGCTAAGTTTATTCCTCTTCATCAAATTTTTCACCCAATTATGTCCTGCTATCCCGTAGCTAAATGGTTATTTTATTCGATTGATTTCTGTCAGTCCAAAAGCCATGTTTTGTAGGGCTATCTAAGTCAACCCAAATGTCTTTCTCCCTATGACTTTCATTTAAGCCTAATCGACTAATTCGTTTTCCAGGAAAACTTGGAAGACCGGCCAAATCGTACCCAACACTTATATTTCCGAACCCGAGTGAATGTGGCTCTGCAGATTGGAGTACAGAATGCTGTGCTGCAAAGCTGGTTTCCTTATTTCTGAGCCCCTGCCCTTTGTGGCAACCATTGCAGCTTTGAGTTGAAGCAGCGTCCAGCTTGCTCGACATGTTTTTGTTAGGTAACTGTATACCATAGTCTGTGATGACATAATAGAAGGATGTAAAACATACACTAACATTAAGAAGGTGGTTTCTAATGCATTGGCATAAAGCTAGACATAGAATATGAAAGGTTTGACAATGAGTCAACATCTTTCCTCAGTGCGCCTTGAGCACAATGCACCTAAAGGCGGGTATGTATGGTTATGATACCGAACTGATGGAATGTAGTTCAAACTTCCCTGGGTGAGACATGACGATCGCCTGCAAGACTTCTTACCTAGGTACGCTTAAGTTGTGAAAAGTTGTGACAGAAAGCAAAAAAGAAAAATTTGTAGATTCATCACCACACAGTGACAAAGCCCCTGCAAAGACAATGACGACTGTGTTGTTATCGTTCTGGGTGATCGCTATATGTTGACATGACATATTAATATTGTAACAATGAATTGAAATTTATTTTCATTAAAAAGTTCAAATGGAACAAGTCTGTAACACAGACCCAGATGCATGACAGAAACAAATCGGGATGTTACGGTAAATCATGCCCGTGATCATGCAGACTCTTGTATTCTGCCACCCATGTTGTTTCGAATAGCTATAACCGCACTAAAGTACAGGCTAGACATTTTACATCTCCAAGGGTGCCTAACCTTTGGATACCCTGACCTGGAAACTGCACAGCAAATCATGTAATTTGTGACAAACTTTCTGGTGGTCACTTTCAGTGAAACTTGATACAAAAAAGGCCTCGCACGTTCAATCATGTTGCTTGTTGCGCAAATAATTAAATATTTGCCTTGTGGCGCACGCTGACACTATACAGCCTGGCCAGGTCGAACGATCTCAGATTATAAAGCCTCTCACCCAGGTGGATATTGTAAAGCAAACTGTCAAACCACACTTGGACCCAATTGCTGGCTGCCATTTTGAAACAGTGTGTTGTCAGGGCCATGGTCAGGTGACCTTGTAATCACTTTATGTCCTCCCTTTGATCCTTGAAAGTGGTATGTGAAAACACATCGCTAAAGCCAACATTGTGTCTGGCTTTATGAAATTTGAGATAAAAAAACTTGATTTTTATACCACGAAACAATAATGTATCTTTGCAAGAATACATCGAAGTTGAAGGTATTATTTACTCTACTCATACTAAAAGTTCGATCGGATGTAATGAGTAACTTTAACACAATGATCCGTTTTTCTAAAAAATCAGAGCCATGACCTTTGAAAGCAATTTTCTTGGAAGTCAATATTCACAAGATCAATCAAATTTTTAAATGACGTCAATCAAACACAGATAGATATATTCTCTCAAAATAAATGGGTTAAGCAAGATAAATGTGTTACTTAGGAACCGTTTTTTATTTGGCCTTTCAACTCTTCCTCCTGTGATTTTTGGTGCTCAAAAATTAAGAAACTGTATAACATCATGGTACCAACTTCAAAATTCTACAAAATTGTATAAAATCAATTGCACCCCTATGCAAAAATTCGGTTCCTCGGGAGTGGCCTATGTTATCGTTTCAGATAGTTTGCAGATCTTCAATTGAATGTTGTGCAAACACGCTGAAATAAACTTCTGAATCGATATCCGCTCACACAACAGTAAAACGTCTCAAAAAATCTCTCTATTGATTCGATATTCTGTTTTTACAAATCTAAACATCCATACAATTATGTAAATATATAGTTTTATGGGTGAAACGATCAATTTATATGAGCTGGACGGGGTGAAAGTCGGCAGAGTCTGCAACGTGCCTGAAACCATCCTGGCACCTTCACTTACTTTTTGTTGTAGCAGGTGGGTCTAGTTGCATGCGAGGTTTGAATGCCATTGCCCAGAGAACACCAGCATGTTGTGACGTTGAAGATATAAATCAAATGATGTCATGATACACTTCGTCAGAGATATTCATGTTATTCCTTTTGCCCAGGTGGTCTGTTTTGCAAGGTCTTCCCTAATCACTTTGGCGAAATAGCTATTATTATACTTCAAATAGAAATGAAGGATTCTGATTATCTATTAAGGCTTAGACAACTATGACTGTTACTTGAGATCCACATGAATCTTCAGTGGAGGGTGATAATAGTAATGTCCCATGTTTGGTGCAGGGAGACATCACTATTGACACCCTGCCCATTCCGACAGAGGGCACTCTAATGTGGTCATGCCTGGTGGTGTGCAGGCGAACCAGGCTATGATGTGACCCAGCCTCACGCATGAAGCAAGCAATCAAGGAATGCTGCAGTGTGACAGGGAAGAATACCACTAAGTTATGTTTTTGTGTTGCTTATCATGATTTTTGCTATAATAAAACAATTGCTGCCTTTTCACGAGGGGTACAGCCAGATTTTCACCCCTTGGGAGGTTGTCTTCGTCGGGGTGGCAATGACTCTGGCTCTACCCCTCCTGAAAAGGCAATAATTGTTTTATTATACCAAAAATCATGATAAACAACACTCACCATACAATTAAATGCTGTCAGGCTCTTGGTACTTGGACAACGTCAGAGTTGTAAACTTCAATGTGGTTTGGAGTTATGGGATGAAGAGGTGAGGTTATGGCATCCTCCTTTTTGGATTTGAAGGCTCCATATTTGCACATGTTCTTTCTTTTTAATTGACGAGTTGCAACTTGATTTTTTTTTCAAATATTTTCAAAATGAAATTAGCTACAACCAACTGATTTTGAGAGTGATGAGATTAGGTGTCAGGGAAGGGTTTGCAGAGCCTAAAACAACGGGTGACTCGTCAGTGACCCGGCTTGACACTCTCAACACAAATTCATGGTTTTGGGAAAAAGCATTCGAGACTGCAGTGACTTTATTGACTCTGTTTTAAATGATCTTTTGCCAGAGCTTCCCACAAAAATCCAGGTTCTTACTACAGCTTTAGCAGTGAAAATGCTTGAAAATGACATGCACAAACGTTAGTGGTCACTTATAGTGCAAGGTTTGAGAGGCCTGGCACAAGAAAAATCATGTACTGATTTTGCCAATAACCACCTGAAAGTCCATAATGCTCACTCAACTAAGATAGATTGCTGCTTGCCATCGCCTCAAAAGCAGTGCAGATACAATCATCATAATTTCGTTTGTTGAACTGGAGAAAAACATGAATGGTTGTCACGTGCCATATAGCTTAAAAACCACCCAAATAAAATCTCACTGGCCCCTGACATGCCACCAGATATAAAGGAAAATGAAGAGTGAAGTATATCAACAACTGATCATTCGTTCAATTGAATAATCAAAGTAGAAAAGATCCCTACTACCCACAAATAACAAAGAAAGACATAACTGACGATTTATTGGGTATTGAACTTGGCACTGCTCTGGCTCTGGCTCTGGCATGATATTCAAATTTCTCAATAGACTTCCTAATAGAATTCTGAAATCACCTAGACAGACCGCCATGGCGCTATTCAATTTTTGACATGACGCAAATATAAACATCAACAGAGATTCCGAACATAAATGCGGCTTTGTCCACAGATCATAGCCCTTTGTCCACCACTTATAGCCTAACATACTATTTGGACTTGAAATTTCTTTGGGAACTATCTTTATTCAATTTCCCCTTTTGCCATGGACTATGTGTACATTTGTTTTTTTTTTTTTTTTTTTAAATCTTTTGTCTTTTCAACTTTTGTAATTTGTATTTCAGCATATTAGTTTTCAAAATTCTGCTCAGATGCCTACCCATCTGCCATACAAAAAAAAAAAAACATGTACGTGTGATTACCCACTGTATTCATACATGCAATTATTTTATTGTACTTTCTGGAACTCACATAAATCATCATTCTTTCGTACTCTCACACTTTCAATTATTCTGGAGTGGTCATGTTCTTCATTTGTGTCACACGTCATTTCTATTTTGTAGTATACGTAGTTCATTGAACTCACCCGTGTTTGCCTTCATACTTACTTCTGCATGCACATGCCATAATCCTGGAAGTACTCCAATATTTGCAACATTCAATTGTTTTGTTCTGTACCCTTACTGGGTTCCATACAAGTTGTTAGTTTGAGATGCTTTACTCTCCTGCATATCCAATTTTTTGTTGCCAGTTCATTCAGTCATGTTTCCAGACGTGTGCTTTCTTTTTTCTGGCATCACACTATAAATGTACATACATATGCAATTATCCTTGCATTCCATTACCTTATACATACAACTATGTTTGTAGTCTTCATTGTGTTCAAGTATACGATATCACTTTGAATTGTCCATTTTTCAGGCCTGCTTTTATACCTGTTTCAGAAAATGCTATATAATGCCTTAAATTGCACACATGGTTATCATGTTATGGTATATTATCCACCTCATTACTGTCATTTTATCAAAAACTTTTTATGCCTTTTTTTTTTTTTTTTTTGTAAATGGAAATACCTTGCCAATTAACGTGATATTTTGGTCCATTTATGACATTTCATAGCATAAATGAAGATGCGCTAAAATATTTTGGTGGCACATCACTGAAGTGCCTGAATGATCTACTAATGGATGTCCAAAACCTAGATAATACTATTCCTTTGGCGTCAGATTCCCCAAACATGGACATGAAACATCTAAGAAATTACACAAAACCATTAAAAAACACTTTCTCTATATTAGATTTGAATATTCAAAGTTTAAATGCCAAGTTTGACAAGTTATATTTATTGGTTATTGATTTCGCTAAAAATGATAATGAGTTTGATGCTATTTGCCTCCAGAAAACCTGGATAGAAGACTTCTCTAACGTAGCACGTTTTCTCTTGAAAATGATACCCCTGGCAGCTACCTGAAGCTACCATGGTGGCTTCCTTATATATTTACGTGGTCGTGGCAAGTATATACGTAGAATTTTTTACATGCTTTATCCGATCTGGGAATGTCAGTTTATTGATATGCCGTGCAATGACACAGATAGTTTACCTTCTGCATCATACACAGACCCCCTAAAGATCATACTAATGGTATTGCCTTATGCATAAATAACATGAGCCCAATACTTGAAGTTTTTCTCACAAGAATGGTCAGACAAAGTTATTGTCGGTGATTTCAACTTAACCTTACTAAGATTCAATGTAAGGCAGATTATGCTGAATATCTAGATGCTATGTGATGGTTTTTATCCCCAAATCATATTGCCTACCAGGCTTACTGACAGAACAGCCACTCTGACAGACCAAATCTTTGGTAAATGTTCCAACTCTGACAAGGTGTGCTCATCCAGTATCATATTTTTGGATATATCTGACCAGTTCGCTCTGTTGACATGTATTTACATACAGTCTCTAACGCAAGCCTCCCCCCCCCCTCCCCCCAAAATAATAATAAATTCAAATTAAACACGGAGCAATGGCCCTGACTCTTTACATTGCTGTTATGATGATATGCGTAGCTCTGACATAGTGGGTATATTAAATGCAGATCTAAATTGTGACCCGAAATGTTGAAGAAAATGGAAAAAAAATGACACAGTGCCTAACATAGCCATCTCCCCGCTAATACTGTCAAATTTAGTAAATACAAACACAAATATTCTTCCTAGTTTACAAATGGTATTCTCAGATGTTTACAATCTCTTGATACTCTTTATAAAGAAAAGAAAATATAACCAAGAAAACGATCCACAGTTCCATGTTCTTAAACAAATTTGAAAACAAATAATTAGACTTTTGATACCTTAGATCACCAAACTCCAGGATTATAGAAATAAAGGAATTGCTTTGAATTGGTTCTTGCTCTAATGGTGTACCTTTAACAACACGGCTCCCCGTAAGGATCTATCTTTGGCCTCTGTTGTTTATAAATTATACAGATAATATGTACTTAGCCACATCAAAATTTGAGTCAATTCTATATGCCGCTGACATGACTTTGATAAATTTTCTATTTACTTTTGGCTCTGTTTCTGGTGAATTATCTGAATCCATGAATATTGAATTGAATATAAAGTCTATAGTTGGTTAGCAGCAAATAAGCTTTCATTGAACATGGCAAAAACTAAATATATGATATTCCATTGCTCATGAAAGGAACTTAACTTTACACTGGATTTGAAAATTGATGGTACTTCAATTTCAAGAACAGAACAATTTGATGTTTTTGATTTGCGTGTAAAGAGAATTTTGAGCTCGAATGCCCATTTGCACAAAATTGATAATAAGCTTTCTAAAGTAATTGAGATTTTTCAAAAGAATTCGCCAATACGTTCTAACAAAAAAGCCTACTAATTATGTACAATTCTATGTTTTTGTAACATTTGAACTTTGGCAGTCTTGCTTGGAGACACTGTCAAGATCGTATTTTTTATATTACAGAAGAAGGCTGTTCGTTAAATGCCCAGTGCTTCATATAATACACATACAGTTATTCTGTTTAAATAGCTTTAGATGTTGAAATTTAATAGCATTCTACGCTTAAAAACAAATATTATTACAAATATTCTAAAAAATGAAGTTCTCAGATTTTTTTATCAATATGTTGAAACCACCTACAGCTACACATTCTTAATATACCCTGTCAAGTTGAATGGCAAGAATTCTAATACCACATACAACAACAGTAAAACCATACATCACATGTTAAATTTTCCATTTACTGCAAAAAACCCTCTTCGTATAAAAGATAATATTCATGCACATAAGTTTTCTAAATTTTCAACTTGTATGGAGTTACACTGTATGAATAACCGCAAGGATGTTTGTATTGTATCCTATTGTTATGTGTGTAACATATTAGTGGCTCTGTCGGGTGGTTACAAACCTAAAAAGTTTTAATTTTTCAATATGTGTCTATTGTAAGTGTTTAAACATGTCGCTAATTAGTTACGTGCATATGCCTATATCATTTATTAAGAGTTAACCACTTTCTTTCACACATATGATTATTAACTTGCTGTATTTTGTCAAATAAAACTCGCTCTTGGTTGCGAGTTAATGAACACCTACAGTCAATAAAATTCTGTGTTTGCTTAATCCTCTAACACAAGGCAATTAGGTTGAACTGTAATAATCCTTTTGTGAATAGAATCTGCTAGGGTAGTGGTGTGCTCTTATCCTTTCATTACACAAGATAAACTGATTACAAAAAAAATTCCTCACCTTCATAATTGCAATCCCAACATTGACAGAAAACGTACCCGAGAACAGCAAAAGACAGAGATTCAAGAATTACCAAAGGATCAACATTCACCTTCAATAGCACTGTGAAGAAACAAATTTCACTCCTGACTTGAGACAGGCAGTCACACATAAAAGGCAACCAGTGGTTTCAAACTGATCTTCTCAGCCTTGGAAATATCTTCATTGATTACAAACGTTAATTTTTTACGCAAGACATATAGGCCTTAACACTTAAAACCTAAAATTGTTCACTTGCGCCAAAGATTAAAAGAGACGGAGGAGGGGGTCTGCCACTTGTCGATGTTCCCGGCTTGTCAGTCAGCTGATTTGACAACAAAAGAATAAAGTAGGCATACATCATCGGTGTGAAATGCATGAACCTGTAACATTACAACGACGCTCTATCTTCATCATAGCTATGAGTCAGAGAACACAGTCCACAGTGCAACATAGCCAATGAAGCATTTATCAAATGATTGCAGAAAAACATAAACCCATTCATAAATTCAAACCCAATAATGTCAGCAAACGTAAATTTAAAAAGGCATAGGTTCGAGAAACCCAAACCATCCACATTCAGCTTTCAATACAAATATGAAGATACAAATTTCACTCCTGACCTGTAAACTGCAGTCAACCATAAGAGGCAAGACATACATGAGGCTTGTGGCCAGTGTGTCACTCCCACAAATCACCCCATTCCCCAGGTGGAGTGACAACCTATGGGTCGCAACTGGGGGGGGGGGGGTACAAACAAGTTTGTTTAACCCTCCAAAAAGCTATATTTCTGCCAAGTTTAAGAAAAATCTGAGTGACGGTTTTCGGGATGAATCGAAAATAGCAAACCACACAAAATCCTCCAGACTTATAAAAAAAACCTTCCAGTGTCACCTTTTGAACCAAAAATATACAAAGTACAAGAGGCTTGTGTGAACGGCCCATCTAAACCTGACCTAGATATCCAACCCGTAAAAAGTGTGAAGATACAAATTTCACTCCTGACCTGAAACATGCATTCAACCATAAGAGGCAAGACATACATGAGGCTTGTGGCCTGTGTGTCATTACCACAAATCACCCCATTCCCCAGGTGGAGTGACAACTTATGGGTCGCAACTGGGGGGGGGGGGGGTACAAAAAAGTCTGTTTAACCCTCCAAAAAGCTACATTTCTGCTAAGTTTCAGAAAAGTCTGAGTGACGGTTTTCGGGAGGGAAATGAAAATAGCAAACCACACAAAATCCTCCAGGATTATAAAAAAAAAAAAACTTTCCAGTGCCACCTTTCGAACCAAAAATATACAAACTACAAGAGGCTTGTGTGAACGGCCCATCTAAACCTGACCTAGATATCCAACCCGTAACAAGTTCCACTCTGATCCAGGCGATGGGATTTTTGACAGGAAGTAAAAACTTGTCTTTCAATTGCAATCCCCATTGAGTTACATGGTAATCAATAGGGATGCATGCATTAACCGACATGTACCCAAACTGAACAATTTGTTAAACCACCCCCCCCCCCCCAAAAAAAAGCCACCAAGTTTCAGAATGAACTGAGTTATGGTTTTGGCTTTAGTGGTTTTATCCGGTGTTGTACATTCGCTGCTTACAAATGGTAACAAATGAATTTAGACAATTTGTATGATTAAATTACAAACTGTGGTTTGTCAATCTGATACCCTCTGCCTATATCTCGAAATCACATCCTTTGATGTTTTTGTGATGCAGTTTAATCAGTTCAGGACACTTTTGAAAAGTGACTGCGCAAAACTATGAGTACAGGCCCCATGGCTCAAAACTTACAAGGTACAAGAAAGAAAAAGCATATTAATGTGGGTGACTTTGGATTCAGTAATTGAGTCAATCCATTGAAGCGACCATGTCGACTGCATATTAATAAATCTAAATGTTGTATGTAATTTAATGGCAAATTCCTAAAATTTATTTTAAGGCGTTATCTATGATTTACATACATTTCGTTTTGTTAAATATTTGAAATCGAACCTCAGTTTGTTTCTGCAAAGTTGCCAATATTTTTACTTTGTTATGTTTGTGTGCCAACACAGACATATTGTTTTTCTAGGAATTCTTTATCTATGTGTGTGTGCCAACACGGACATATTGTTTTTTCCAGGAATTCTTTCTTTCTTTCGTTACAGGAAAATTTGTCCGACATTTCATTTAAAAAGTATTACACGTAGATACTCCAAACTTAGCCCAATTGTACTTCTAAAGATGAAGTCTGCCATTTTATAAAGAGAGTTCGTGCTTTTTAAAATTATGCAAATGAGGGCTTATTAAAGTTTTAAATCTTCAATATCTTATATACTATAATAGATGTGGTTCCGAGTGTTTAGGAGTTCGGTCATAGCAAGGTACAGGTCATCTCAAATGTCATGGCCATGTCAAGGTCAAAGGTCATGTAAAGGTCAAAGGTCAATTCAAGGTCAAAGGCCACTTTCGAGGGTGCCTTTCTTATAGGCATAACTTGGTCAATTTGTATCCAATTTTGATCATGTTGGGCTCAAATGGTAGCTATTGTAAAAACCCACATTTTTTTAAACTTACACACGACCTCTAAAAGTCAGAGGTCAAGGTAATTTGGAGCTTTGGAAGTTTCATCCAGTCATAACTTGGCCAATTTCCATCATATTCTAATCATGTTGGACTCAAATTGTCGGTATTGCAACACTGCACATTTTTGTAAGAACATGTAACCTCTAAAGGGCATAGGTCAAGGTCATTTGGCCCTTTGAAATTTCACCTTGCCATAACTTGGTCAATTTACATCCGTTTTGGTTCGTGTTGGGCTTAAATTGTGGGTATTGTAACACTGTGCAATTTACACGTGACCTGTAAACGTCAAAGGTCAAGGTCATTTGGACTTTGAAATTTGTATTCGGCCATAAGCTTTATACAATGTGAAGTACGAAAGGGACAAAAGTTGTAGCATTTAATATTACAACCATTTAAGGCACACAGACAGATTTGCTTTGAAGCAAATCTTCTTTTCTAGTCTACATAATGTTTTTTTCCCTGCACGCAGGTGTGTTGCAGTCTATTTATTTGCACATATGCGCAATGTTAACAAGTATGTCATGGGATGGCTCGCACACCCAACGTCATAGTGCCTATTGCCACTGACATGTAAGGAGGACAGTGTGGTTTGTGGGAGCGTATGTTATGGATGGCGTTTCTCTGGAGTTTTGGTGAGATTATGACGTTCCGTGCAGATTATATGTGTTTACGCTGTGGCTATCGGGTTGCTGTCTATATGGTGTGGGTCAGCCATCAAAGCTTGTTAACGAAATTTGTTTTTGAGTGCTTTAACGTACTAACAAAGGAATAAACTTAAATTGAAGATAAAAAGCACGTATCCTCATTTTATAGGCTTCCTATGCATATTTTGTAAACTAATCAACATGAATCCAAACCCAACATGTTGATACAAACATTTTTGTGTGTTTATCTCCATTTATCACGAAATACTATGGCTGCGCAATGCACTGTACAAGTTGCAAGATCTTTACCTTGTAAGCTGTTACGTCTATGTAGTTTGCTCCAAAGCCAAATGCATGAATCGCTCAGTTGCAAACACTCCTCGAAAGCCTTAAGGTGGCAGCCATATGTCGACCACACGTATAGAACTAGCGACTTTAACCCCTTATAACTTTTTTGTTTTTGCCATTTCACCCAGAAAACTAAACCTTATTTTAATGGTACAGATGTCTAGATTTGAAAGAACCACGTTTTGTATAAATGAGACGACTTTTGACGGTGTCTTGAGTAATTTTCCAAGAGGGTATCAGACCGCACTTTTTGCAGCGCCCACCGGAAAAAATATTCCACAATTAAGTCTAAAAACTATGCAGGATTAAAGTACTGACCAATACGCACGAACCGTTATTACCGTTCATGAAATGAATGAGTATTGAAAATGTTGTTAAATTCTTTCATCGCCACCATAAAGTCTTACAGTTCTGTCACTTTTAGCGCTTCAAAAGTCACGGAAGGAATATTTAGAACGGAAAATCCCAGATACGAATCCTAGCTTAGGGATTTACCTTCCAAAATCTGTTCATTTCGATAGGATAAACCTACTGTTTTCTTTTTAAAAACGTTGTGTATAAAATTGTTTGATCTCGCGAAAATTGCTTTCTGAGTAAATTGCAATGAAAGGTGGAATGGCCCGTTTTCGTACAGGGTTGCCTATAGCGGAAATACGGTTGGTTTTCTCCGGCTTAACTTTGTAGTATACATGCTACACATGCAAACCTCATATTTGATGTATTGCTCGCAAACTGTATTGGTGTTTTCTGCCTTAAAAAGCATCTTTTAAAACTTAAAGACAGGCAAAGGCAGCCACGCTGTTGGTTCTACCTGGCTGGTTTCCCATGCAGCTGGCTGACTTCAAACAGGAATTGTAAGTGGATTAAGCACGTGATCTGACATGTGATAACCTTGACCCTAACAACCAGTGTTTAAATATGGCGGCTGTAAGTGACGACCGCGTGCATTTCAAATGTTTGTTTTACGGAGAAGTTCACTCGATCCTTCTCCGTCATACCTGAACCAGAGATAAAAAGGACAAAAGTCGTCAATGAAATAGCGATCAGAATAGGCACTCTTATCATAATTTTCGGCCTATGGTATGTTAGCACATACCTGATATACTGCATATACATGAACGTACATGTAGATCCAATCATTCTACAGGCACCAAACAAACGAAAAGGTGTAAATATTCTGAACCTTGGTGACACACCTAAGACCTTCCTCCTCTTCATTTTTGTAATCATGACAAAATTCTGCAGCATCCAATCTTTCATGTAAAATCAGTAGCTAAGTCACCAAATTTGGAAGGGATCGGCTGAGAAAATTTCAGATTGCTGACCTCTCCAATGCTAATTTTCCAGGGTAGGGCTTATATGCCTTGTTTTGACCAGAGACATGTTTTAGCTCGGGGGGGGGGGGGGGGTGCTGTTTGTTGTTTTTGTAATTTAAAGCTAAGCACTTCAACACAGCATTGTTAATATTGATAAATGTCATAATATCCAGCCAATGCAAGACTTTGGATACGTCTGATTTTGGTAAATTATACGTTCTTATTGCTCACTCAATTAATTCCCCCCCTAAACCTATGTTTTATTTGGGTTAATTAAAATGTCCAACCAATGAACAATAATTTAAATGGTTGATCGGCATCCATAGGCTTAAAGCATGATGATAATATACAGTTATTTATATACTTGAAAAGGAAACAAAGGATAAAGCTTTACCAAGTTGTGTTATCTGGTTCGCAAGCTCTCTCTCCGTCACTGTTACACTCTCGGCAATCTGACACTGGCGGCGTCCTGCTTTAGATTCTCTCTTTGCTTTTGGCACAATTCTTTCCTACTTGACTCTCTACGTCTGAAAGCAGTGACTAGGGACTATATGGTTTCTGTGTACAGTAAATGAAACGAACAAGAAAGTAAGGTCCACGCCACACTGTTTTATTACACTGTCTAATTGATGAACGTATCAGGGGCCGGTAATCCACCGATGAGACTGCTGCTGAGGGTAGAGTCGTATTATTGCTGAACACACAGACCCCACCCCAGTGAAAAGTTTCAAAGAAATGTCTTATAAATGCCGGGAACCCATCACTTTCAACGTACCTTGCGACAAGTGTCCATTGTAAGGTTTAGACCACCACTGCAATGTTTCCCTGGAATGTAGTCAACACACGAACCACGCAGACAACGAAGTGCCGCCTGAGATCAAAGGATATGTCATTACAGGAACTTGCGTGCAGCATTGCATTTACTGAAATTCACCGATCACCAATTGTGTCTACTCATCATGTAACAAACTGATGAGAACATCAGCAAGCTGTTATTATTTTAATACTGGTAGTATTACTATTGCATGTTGAATGGTTATTTTCGGGCAATCCTTCGTTCGGCCGCCTTTGCTGTAATCTTCCGTGCCCCTCGATCGAGCCGCCATTTTGACAGAGGGCGATGGTCAAAATGGGTTGTCAAGAGTTATTTTATATCAATCATAGGCCATAAGAAAAACAAAAAGAACGGAAAATTTCTCTGTCGATATAGGAGGGGTAGAAGTAACACCTTTTCGTCTTCATATCATGTGGCAGTGTAAATTCAATCAAGCGATGCCCCATCGTCTCATTAGTCACAGTCGAACGCATTTCCGCGTTGTCAGGGCCATAGGCGGCGGGCGAGTACTATCTAAACTTGGCGATCAATTAACATAATTCAACAAACAGACCAAGCACGTGTAACTGACAGACAAAGTTTGCTGATGTTTTTCTTCATTTTTCTGATATAATATTTTTTTAAAGTCATTTTTGGTGAGCACAAAGTCATTTTATGATGAGTCACCATATTCCCGATGTAGTCGAAATGTCGCCGCTACCTTAACAAAACAGCAGATAACCAGAGGTAATATGATAATTGTGATGTTTGTGAGGACTGCCAGTGTGGTGGGCAACCAGGGTTCTTTATGTGTCCTGGTACCACCCTGTCTATAATACATCCTGGTTGATCTATTCTTGCACAGACGAAATCAGTTTTGTATGTCATCGTCGTATTTTACAGTTGACCAACTTACAAACATTGGGTGCTTAAATTTGTGTATTGATGTCGCCAACCTCGGCGGGGACGCAGCCAAAGTCTCATTTATGGAGCAGCAAGGCCCTTCGAGCATAACCACAAACAACCATAGCCATGGAGGCACTGAATTATGTGATAGCAAAGATGATACATAATGCTTGTATTACACATGTATATATATATATATATATATATATATATATATATATATATATATATATATATATATATATATATATATATATATATATATATATCAACATGTATAATGATGTATCACTGGATAAATTTTTTAAAGAAATATATGTTCACAAGTACATTTATAACAATGACGTGTTGTAAACTTGTGGAACAATTACAGACATGCAAAAATAGCAATATTACGGTCTATCAAGTGTCACATTATTTAGCATGTGCGGGAACTAAGCTGCAATATTCAGGACAAATTCATGTCTGGTAACAGCCATAATATTATGGCGAAAATGAGCTCTGCTTTGGCTTGCATGACTAACAGACCATTATGTGGTGAGGTACATGTGCACAAGGAAGTCCATACTTGATATATACATGTAAGATATAGTCTGGTGCACATCATCCAATAGAAAGCCATAGGGTCTAGGTTCCTGTTATCCTGCCATCCCAGCATAGAGCAATTAGACCATGAGCCCGGTATGATGAGGCACGGAAGCGTATCGCTACCAAAGCCAGGGAGGTGTGTGTCATGCATAATTGAATCTGAATTGAATTAAAACTTTTTTTTACATGCATCATACATTATCAGTTGCCAAAAAAGGGAAGGAAGGCCCTTACAGGAGTATTACTCACGGAGCTGGGCCCATGAGACATATCAATACCATTTAATACAAAGCAGTATGGTTCACCAAAGGGTAAACCGGGAAAAGAAGAGAAAAAATACATACATGCAGACGAAAGATACACACATGCATATAATACGTTATTCTGGACAACCTTGTTGTAAGTGGACCATGGGTATATTACCTGTCAAAAAATGAGATGAAAACCTTACTACATTTTAATGTCGGCGAACCTTAAAATATTTTACATAAGATCCTAAGAAATTAAACTCTTTTACACCTAAGTGTACAAATAGCACAATGGTTCTTGGTACTGGTCTGCTTTTGCTATGACAAATACCTGTTGATGGGCATGTACAAAGCTATGTGTAGACTGTAAAATATTAATATAAGAGGGTTGTCTGAACAACCTATGCTCAGCTAACCTAGAGATTCATTATACTTGATGTTTTACGAACTTGGGATGGGAAAAATAGGTAGACACTTATCAAAGGTACATCGTCACTAAATTTGACTCAACTCTGGCCAGGATTATTGAAGTTCTAACCATTACAAGAAATTCAATGTTAAACTTTCCTTTTAAAACTTTTTAAAAGAATTTTTTTTAAAAAAATCGTTGGAGAATGACCATTTGAACAAAGTTGGAGTCCTACCCAAGGTACATTACTACTAAGTTTGAAATCAATCTGATTGACAGTTTCTTCCGAGCAGTCCAAAATGTGAATAAGCATTAGAATGCCCACTGACGTAAATAGTAATTGATTGGAAAGGTCTATTTACCCATAAATACCTAAATTGAAAAAAAAAATCCAATTTAAAATCCACAGCAGTGCCACGGCTGAGCAACTTTCTTTGACCTTTTCACAAGGAACATATTCATGAAGTTTCAGCCTAGTCTCAGTGACGGTTCTGGAGAAGAAGTTGAAGATAGTCAAAACACACAAAAATTATTTTAAAAAATACAAGTGCAGTGCCACCTGGTGAACAAATTAAGAACTACGAGTTCCCAGGAGTGTGTTCCCGTGTGACATCGAAACAATTGGGTGAGCGGTTTCAGAGAAGAATTTTTGCGCTTTGTCAAAAAAAATAGCAAAAATATTTTTAAAAATCCCAAAATCAGAGCATGACCATTTGAGCAAACATCGTAGAGACCTACCCAAGGTACATTGTCACCAAGGTTGAAGTCAATCCGACTGATGGTTTCGGAGAAGAAGTGAAAAATGTGATATTACCATTAGAATGCCCAAAGACTTACATAGTAATCGATGGGAAAGGTGCATTTACTGATAAGTACCAAAATTGAAAAAAAAAAAACAAATCGTTAAAAATCGAGAATCAACAGCCGCACCACCTAGTGAACCACTTTGCTTGACCCTTTCACAAGGAACATATCTACCATGTTTCAGCTTAATTTGAGTATGATTCTGGAGAAAAAGTCGAAAAAAAAACACACACACACACACACAAAATCATAAAAGTTCCTAAAAAGTTGCAGTACCACCTGGTGAATAACTTAAGAGTCCCTAGGAGTGTTTGTATGTGACATCAAAGCAATTCGGGGAGTGGCTTTGGAGAAGAAACTTTTTAAGATTTTCCCCCAAAAAAGAACCACGCCCCCCCCAAAAAAGTAAAAAACCAATGGAGCATGACCATTTGAACAAACTTGGTAGAAAGCTTCTGTGGGGGGTTAGCCAACGGTCGTCCATTGTTCGTCCATCCATTGACGTCCACAATTCACATTTTCAGCTTTTCTCCAAAACCACTGGCCAAATTCACCTCAAACTTGGTGGGAATGTACCTTGGGTAAGTCTATACCAAGTGTGTTCCAATGGTTACATTCCAGTGATTTTTTGTTCTTTAGGGTTTGTGTGTGTGTGTCTGTGTGTGTGTGTGGGGGGGGGGGTATCTTAAAAAATCCACTTATCTGAAACCGCTTTGCCAATTGAAATTGTTAAGGCAGACTTCTGAAGCCTTAATTTGTTCAAGGGCTGTAATTTTTCAAATATTTGTAATGCAGAACAGTGTGTTTCTTTCTTTCGACTCCTTCCGTAAAACCATCACTCGGATTATGCTGAAATTTGATGGAAATGCTTTTTGTAGAAAGACCAAACAAAATTATAAACAAGGCGGTGTTGCAGCAAAAATTCCTGATTTTCAATGATTTTTTTTTTAATTTGGGTACTTATCAGCTTATGCATACAGTCCCATTAATTACTCTATAAGTGTATGGGGATTGCAATGATAATGCGATTTTGACTTATCTCCACAAGCACTTTCCAGATTCATTTTTTCAGCTTCTTTTCCAAAGCCGCTGGCCACATTCACATCAAGCTTGGTTGGCATTTACCTTTGGTGAGTCTCTACTAAGTAATTCAAATGGACACGCTCCAATATTTTTTGGATTTCTTATGATTTTTTTGGGGGGGTCTTTTTTGTGTGTTGTTTTGTTTTGTTTTGGTTTTTGTGTTTTTGTTTTTTTTTTGTTTTTTTGTTTTTTTTGTTTTTTTGACCAAATCTCATGAAAAAGTATCAAACACCACTTGGCCAATTGATTCAAAATTGCAGAGGGACATTTGAGGGCATTACAGCGGGAGTTACACAGTACATGCGTGACCGTGGCATCATTGTCAAGGTCAAACAGTCACGCAGGTATATTTCACTCTACAGATGATAACTTGAGAAAAATTTTTTAGCGTGGATGTTTTATATGGTTATGGTTTTTTGTGAGGGTTCTGCTAGGACACTATATAACTGACCTTGACCTCATTATCAAGGTCACAGAAAAAACTGACACGAAATTTACTGTTCACTCAATAACTTGAGATATGTTTTGATTTAGGACCTTAATGTTGTACACGTTTATGTTTATCTATGAACGTCAGGCTTTGACAGCACACGAGTGATCTTGACCTCATCTATGAGGTCACAGTGCTACATACATGAATTTTGCTCTACACTATAACTTGGGAACTACTTGAAGTGAGATCTTGATGTTGCACATGCTAGTGCTCTTACATAAATTAAATGGGTGACCTTCATCCTATCTCAAGTTCACAGAGCCACTAATGTAATGAATCTCTAGGTCAGCTGAGCATAGGGCGTTTACACAGCCCTCTTGTTGATCGTGTTGGCAGCCAACAGTGATGGACTTAGCAGGCTCATTCATGATCATCACCTGCTGTATTATTTTTCTGGTCAATCACACTTAGGATAATTCAGAGTTTTCCGGTCTAATTGTCCCAGCTAGATAGGAGTTTTATCTTGGGGTCCCGTTTCTGGGGTCATGGAGATTACCATCCGCCATCATTCCATTGGTAAACGGTTATGGCGTTCCATATAAAATGAATCCTGACCTCTTTATGAGATATTTAGAGCAATCTAATCATTTATCATGTATAGTTATGGGATCAAATTTCAAACATTACCCTATTATCGTGATATTCGCCAGGATTTTGCCTTAATTGCTCACGTGTGATTTTGCTGTCGCAAAGTCTATAACGTGAAGCTGCATGTCGCATTGCTTGGGTACAAAACAAGGGAAAAAAGGTATATTTACAAAAGAAACAGGTGATATTTCGTCAGGCCTATACCAGCATGATCGTTACCAAAAAGTTGCGCATCAGAATAAAGCCATAGGCTTTGGTCTACACGTATTTCCATCACACACGAACAGATGGCCTGATCGCTTGTGCCCGTATATTGAGGTTTCGCCAAAGAAATATAGCAATGGCTGAAAAAAGGCCAGTCGCGCATGCACCATAGAAACATCTTTTCTTCACGCCGTAAAGCTGTCAGTTCGAAATTAGATCCCATTAGTTTCCTTTCGGCAGCAAAGCATCTTACAGCGTATTCTCTAATATACACTGACCAGTCAATTGTATGATATTCGTGGTGAGTTAAAACTATTAATTTGGTTTGCAAAGCAACAGGGTAAACTCTTAACTGTTCTGTATTCAGTCCTCATAGGCTTTATTAACTACGCTTAGCTACAGACACAACTGAAACCCATATAACTGACCTACTCTGCTGTCCTCCATCTCCTTTGGTGCACTAAGCGTGGTTCCACGATCTAAGCAATCAGCAGAGGGTCCAATTCAGATATGTTGCCTGTCTACAATTTATGCTTCCCTATCCATGCAAGGGATCCCGATGGAGGGTATATATTATTAATGAATGGGTGCATTACTCAAAATTTTTCACGTTTATGCTTTGTGGTGTGGTGTGGTTTGGCGTGGTGTGGTAGGAATGACCTTTGATAACTTTAGTTATCACAGGAGCAGTTGAAACCACGACACCCAGAATTGTGTGGCATTGGCACAAAGAAAGAAAAGAGACATACTGACTACGTTGACATAGGCATAAAAAAAGTGTTAGCCATGCATATTACCGGTATATAACAGGTTCATGAGGTCTCCCAGCCCTGCAGTGCTGTCCTCATGCGTCCCCTTGACATTTGTTATGATCAGCTTTGTCTTTTCATTGCTGAATCTGAAGCGGGATGGTAGGCGGGTTGCTGATAAAGTCCACATTCGACAAAATGGTAGGTCATATTCTGGTAATGATATGGCATTATCAGTTTTTTTTTTTTCTTTTTTTTTTAGGGGGGGGGGGGAGAAATCGTGCAGGCAGGAGAAATATGTATTAACTTTTGATCCCATACAACATGGAAACTTTGTTTTTAAATTAACAAGTGGGCAAAATATTTGGCTTGACCTGACTAAATTGTATTGTATTGAAATTGTGAACAGGAAATTTAATTCATAGGCCCAAAATGAGGAAACTGTGCTAGGCAGATATGTGTCTATATCAACAATTGGCACCGTCTATAATTGAACGCAACTGTTATACAAACAGGAGCAACAGTGACTCATATGCCATGTAGTTCTCAACCCCAAAAGATAACGCTCTTCAATCTATCTGCAGTCCATAGCCAATCCAGTCACTGTCAATGTCTAAACCTATAAAATAGTTAATATATCATGTCCGATTCAAAATGTGTAGAGCTCTATGCATCTCAAAAGCCAAGTAAATTCATAAACGGGTCATCAGTGGAAAACCATTACGCATGTTTTGCAGCCGTAAATTCCATGAAAAGCTTTATAATGTGATAGCGTCTGCTCGCCTTCAGCTTGTATGTTGTGAAGACAACCCCCTTGAATGTGAAGAAAGTAGGAAAGTGAAATATTAGCCAATACATAAATACATACTGTATAGCAAGTTCTTGCTTATAATGGCACGACTTGACAAATTTATTTGAATTAGTATATGCACAAAGATACATAAAACTATCAAAATTCAAATTTAAACTGACTCTGAAAAAAAGATTCCATGAATGTTCAGGTCCTTTCTCTGTGTCAGTCTCAACAAAAAACCAATCCATACAACAAGGTGGTCCTCTTCAGAGCTTTGGTAAATTATTATCCCTTTTAGCCTTTTTAGTAACTGTATTATAATTCACACACAAATAGGATTATTGGAAATAGAAAAAATAAAGCAAATTACACTACTAAAAAGTATTAAGGTCTAAGGTCAACTTTTGCTTTTGGGGGATTTGGGATATTGTCATCATATGCACCAGTATCATATAATTATATAAAACTGGGGCAGCAATCAGCTTTTAAAAACTGGATTTCAAATGAGTCTTATGTATAAGGTTATTATTTTGCATTATTATTTTTCGTCTAATCTATACTGCTGAACATTTTAAATAGTAGAAGTTTGTTTAAAAACCTATGGCTCTTTAATGCTTAAACATGTAATATGGCTCTTGAACTTGCACAATTTCAGATCAGTGTTAAAATGTATTTGTCAATTCAAGGTTATATTGTACTTTCTACTTCCTCATCACATGATGTGGTGGTTAACCAACATTTCTGAAAAAAAAATGGAGATCTTGTTTTGCGAGCCTATATTGTGTGTTTTTGTCCACTGCATTGGGTTCATTTTTGTTACTGCCCGTAAAAAAGTCATATGGCAAACTGTATGTTATCTTCTGCCCAGTATATCCTTGTTACTGCCCGTCAAACAGTCATATGGCAGACTGTATGTTATCTTCTGCCCAGTATATCCCGTCTTACAGTCATATGGCAGACTGTGTTATCTTCTGCCCAGTATATCCTTGTTACTGCCCGTCAAACAGTCATATGGCAGACTGTATGTCATCTTCTGCCCAGTATATCCTTGTTACTGCCCGTCAAACAGTCATATGGCAGACTGTATGTTATCTTCTGCCCAGTATATCCTTGTTACTGCCCGTCAAACAGTCATATGGCAGACTGTATGTTATCTTCTGCCCAGTATATCCTTGTTACTGCCCATCAAACAGTCATATGGCAGACTGTATGTTATCTTCTGCCCAATATATCCTTGTTACTGCCCGTCAAACAGTCATATGGCAGACTGTATGTTATCTTCTGCCCATTATATCCCGTCAAACAGTCATATGGCAGACTGTATGTTATGTTCTGCCCAGTATATTCTTGTTACTGCCCGTCAAACCGTCATATGGCAGACTGTATGTTATCTTCTGCCCAGTATATCCATTGTCTTTACTTCTGCAAAAAGGGGTCAAGAAAGGGCTGTGCCCTTTTCCCGAATTTGATGTTAATCACAAACTCATGGATATGTTCGAAAAGAAAATAAGTTAAAACAAGTTAGTACAAGGTTGAAATAACAAAGCATACATTTTGTTCTAGAGATTATTTCGGAAATGAGCATAGTCCACAAGTACTGAGTATAGTCTATAGGTACTGGTCGTAGTCCACAGCTATGGCTCTGATACCACGGTACTAAATACAAAGCACAATAACATATTCCAAGCAACAGTGATGGTCTTCTGGAAAGAGTTGTCTCCCATCAAAATTACGATATCAGATGGATTTGAGATGTTACATCAACGTGGTAGTAAATATGTCAACTTAATAATTGTCATCAACATTTTTTAAAATGCATATATGGGCCAAGATATTTCTTTCAGTTGTGAGTTGTTAGTATCAAATTGATTTAAAAATACTACCAACTTTTGTAGGTACCTGTTTCAAGTCAGACAGGAGATATTATCCTTCATACTGCATTTCATATTCATTCACTGATATATGAAAATATGATAAAGTTGTTTGTATGTCTACTTTGAACTATTGGCTTTCAACTTGCTTGTTTTTCTTAATATTCGGTGCAATTTGTCCACAATTGTTGAAAACGTATGCGCTTCTATTTTCCATGACAGTCATTACTCTCATGTTGTCAATATGGCATCTCATCCTCCTTATATATTCAATGAATAATGTTTTGCTTGGATAATATTCAAGTCTTGCTGTTACATTGATGATATCAATGTTGATGGACTAATTTTCAAATATGAAATTGACACATAATTGTCTCACCCTTCAGTATGGCTGATCCACTGACCACCCCTGTTATAATGATTTCCCCCTCATACATGGTTTCTGGGTTTTCAAACAGTTAGACATCAATCTCTTTCTATCTCTGTCTGTCGGTCTGTCTCTCTCTCTCTCTCTCTCTCTCTCTCTCTCTCTCTCTCTCTCTCTCTCTCTCTCTCTCTCTCTCTCTCTCGCCCTCTCTCTCTCTCTCTGTCTCTCCCCCTATTCCTTCTGTGGAAGTTGATGTGCCTGACTGTTCTATGAACGTTTCTTGTAAAGATCTTCATGATTCAACACTGCATGTTTAGTCATAATGAGTCTTCATGAAATTTGTTCAAACATATGATGCAACTTGTAGCAAAACAAGTGACTTTTTTGCACTCAAGCTGACACTTATAACAATTGAACTCTCTCAATCTATCCTTTAATACTAATACAGCTAGTACCAACAGCATACTTTCAACAGAGCACAGGATCATCATAATGTTATGATTTTTGATCTGTCAAAAAACATAAAACTAAAAATTATATTGTGGGTGGATGGAAAAAAGCATATATTTCCATGAATAAAAACCATGGCTATATTTAATGGACACACTAACTGCGCTCATCTAATGTAAATTTGTCTACATACATATAGGAATAGGAGCATTTCAGTATATGGCATGGTCACTCTCTTTACCACCCTGAGTCAGTAGTGAACCTTGTACAACACTCTTCAGGGCGTTATCCATGTGTTTCCCTGCCAGGTTGGTTCAAATGGCAAACACTGTACTTCTTTATTTGGGGGGGGGGGGGGTAAGGGAGATTTTTTTTTTAGTTTTGGCGACATTGTTTTAACAAGTTCCACGATTACGATGTCAATTACTTCGAAATTGCTTATAGCCAATTCTGGGGAACCCTATACCTTACTTAATTTAATGTTGTTGTTTTTTAATTTGTAATTTTTTATTTTTTTATTTTTTTTAATATTTGGTGGCTTTTGATGGTTTTAAATTCTTCAATAGCATAAGTGCTGAAAATGAGTGAAAATTTACTTTGCCCGAGGGTCAAAGAAACAGAGATTTTACAGCTGTTAGTGATATTCCAGTCCTTGAACCTGAATTTAACGATTTGTTCAATTCATTTATTGGTCAATTTAGTTCATACATTTCTATGGGTAGCTATATTGGTCAATGGGCATTGCAATGATAATTCATATCTTTCGTCTTTTACTCCAAATCCGTCAGCTAAATATGTTAAAAACGAAAACAAAAACAAAACAAAATATAACAAGTAAGTCCAAATAATAATAGTCCCGTGATTTTTAACGAACTTTGGTCTTGAATTTTGGGCAAAATCTTGAAAAGTTATTTCAAAAACAGCTTGGCTAATTGCATCGAAATTCGAAAAGTCTTTTCTTTGTTACTCATTTTATGATTTTTTTTTTCTGTCTTTTTGCATTTTCGCCTCCTTCAAGGTAAAGGTTGAATTCTTTCGAAATACATGGGAGGCATGTACGAAGGTTCAGTCTGCATTGTGTTTGTTATTAGTAAGTAGGATTGCCTACAGGATTTCATAGTCTTAGCAGTCCACATGACTTAGTCAGTCATGTAACTGGTCAGTCTGCGTTTGATGAAAATGTCAATGATCTTTGGACTCCATTAGTGCAATGGGGTAGGATTTAGCCCATGAAATTTTCTCATGCTATGCCTGTGAACAATTTTGCCAAACTCTGTTTTTGTGGGGTTCCAATAGGTTACTTACAATAAAACAAATTGAAAAGTGTCGCTTTGCTGGCTTTATCACTAATGTTACACCCAGTGATATAGCCCATAGAAGTTGCGTCTCTGACACAGTGTCACATATAACTAGGCTACAAATGTTTGTTTTGATCATGTCAAATTTTTGGATGATGGTCCACCACTTATTACCATTCTGGGCAGTAAGAACGAAAGCCCAACATCCAGATTCGCCCTTAGGTTGCCACCACATTCAATGATTAGGGTATGTATGCATGCTAACGAAGCCGATATCAGATATGGTTGAAAAACACGTTGGCAGGAAATATTACATAAATACATTAAGGAGGGTACTAGGTCAATGGTTACTATTAACACTAACAGCAAAGTGCCTCTGGACGCCTTATGGCTTAATTTATTTTAACCTTGGATGAACTTCGTATGTCATATTGATCCATTGGCTAATATATTGGTGAAAGTGGATCATGTGCCTTTTCCTGAAAAAGTTGACTGCAAAGCTCTGTGAATGATTATTTATAATACAAACAGTGATGGCGGTCTTCAAGAGTGGTGACCTTGATATTATTTCAAAAGTCACAGCATCACTTTAGTCTGTGCACCGGAGTTAACATAAGCTCAGCACTATCACAGTTTCCTTCCTCATGAAAGTTATTTCATGTCATGGTAAAATCATAAAAATCATGTTTAAACCACAGTGCCAATGGATTCAAAATTTTAAGCGGCAATTCTTAGCATACTTCATGTTTTGAGCACATAGCATTGTGATTTCGTTTTTACCCAATGTTTAAAGGATTTCTGCAATTTGGACCTTCGACTTCTCACCTCAGACTACCCGACTGATAATCATCAAGCCAGAAACTTGGCACAAGGCTTTCCTGTACAAGGATTATGTCTCCATTGCTGTTTGTTATAGCCAAATCCATCAGTTTCTTGCACTATTCTCTTGTTTTGCTATTTTTTATGATACTTTGTTTGGTTTTGCAATTGTAGATTTTCTTTCATTCTGTTCTAAAACTTTTGGTTGGTTTTACTCAAACGAATTCCAAAATGGTCTTCCCGTCAAAAGCATTTTTGGATTAATTTCTATCAAGCGTGATTTTGCTTTACAGTGACGTCTTCAAATTTTGTGTCATACTCGCTAGGCGTTCACCTTGCCATATGTAAACTCAAGTCTATTGTTTAGCCAATGCTGATGTTTGTGAAGGCTGCACAAATTTTACGCTTTAACTTACTGTCGTGAAATTTTACACTCTCCTATAAAAGGGCCGCAGGGTAAGTTCCCCACCAAACTTAGATCACTTGGTCATGTACATATTTCACAGTGACAAATTTATATGAATGCGTATGTCTTCGCAATAAAAACGTTTTCCACTCCTTGATGATGAGTTATGCCATCTTAGAGTTCATTATAAGATTTATGTTAATTTGTTTGACTGTTACATTTGCCTCAAATTTATTATGTCAGCTGGGTTAAAGCTTGAAACACAGTTTAGAATGTCACTTGTCTTGACATCAAGGTTGGTTTGATTGATTTAAACAAATCTATTTATTCTGGATGGCCTAATAGTACAAAAGGTACTTATCAAAAGAGTATCAAAAGATGTTTGACCTGCGTATTCGGTCTCGAGTGCTCATAACAAAAATGAATAATGTTCAAAATAAATTTTAGATAATGATTTAAGAAGTACTTGAATGCGACAAACTCTTTGTCATGTATAACGAATGAAATGTGCTCTCTTATGCTTGTGTTGTAAACCATCAATTTCTGGATGGAAGACCTGCAGTACAGTGGGCTCCCTTGTCGAAATCTTTGCAGCAAAATGCTGCATGTGACAGACATTTATCGTATTTATCATAAACAGTCTGTTGGACCCTTACACTTTTTCGAATTGGAGCCATGATATTTCCCGTCAGAGTATTTGTTTAAAGACGTGATATCATCTGGGGTTAAATGAATACGTTGAGGACTAGTGCCGCCAAAGGAGTTTCGTTCCCATAATTTTGTACAAACCAACTGTTGGATTTCAATGCAATTCGTACCATATTTTAGACATGGGAAGACAGACTACTGTGACATAAGCAAATGTTTGTCCCTTTTTGTAAATACATTGACGCACATTTTTGATTCAGGTTCACAAAAAATCATACAGCATAATATTTGATTATACAAAGCAGCATACTTTGTGATTTCTCCAACTACCACCTTTACTATCTAACTGTACCAACATTTTCATTTACAGAAAAAAATTCAAATGGACAAGAATGATAATCACACGGCCAAACCCATGGGTAAGTAGTCTTTAGGGTTATGTCCTACAGTTTTGAATAATTTAATTCCTTTTGAAATCTAGGGACAATTTGGTACACCTATATATTGTCTATCAGTTGTCAAAATAAAGAATTTCTAGTCCCCATACAATCTGAAGAAACTAGGCACATACTTTAACCTCTTTCAGTGCCAACTGCTACTTAAGTCAAACTATCTTACGCGACCTGCTCTGAGTCATAATAAGGATGCTTAATAATATTCCTTGAGAAAAGACCATTAATGAAACCACCTATGTGCCTGATGCTACCCAGAATATTAGAGTCCATGTCAACGGCTTTTTTCAGCACAACTCAAACCACTCTGATTCATAACAAGTATGCTTAACTAATGTTCCTTGAGAAAAGACCTTATATTTAAGCCCCAGCGCACCTTATGTTACCTACAATATTGTAATCACGGTCAACATCTTTCCTCGGGGTGCTTTGGGGGCAATGCGTCGAGGTAATGCTGTAAATGCAGTCAAAGATATGGCACTCAAAGAGTGAATGCTAACATGGTAGTCAATGGACCATGTTAACCTTTCAATCTTGATTACAGACAATTGGATTTGCCGCAAAATGTACAGTTCTTGTGGATATTTCTCATAAAGTGAATGTCTGATTTTCCTTCTTTAAAGCAAAAATACTTTTTTGTAGATACTTTTGTTGAAAAAATAATAACACAAATTTGACCATTTTCTCTTGAATATTTTTCAAGAAATAGCAACAATTTGACAAAAGCACAATTTCCCAAAGCACATTGTTTAAACAACAACTTTGAATGTTTTTCGAGTTCCATCTGTCGTGAAGATAGATTCTGTAAGGTCATTGAATCAAGTATGAAGTTTTATTATAGTGTATATATATTCTGGTATAAAAGAATGCATAATTTTGTGATGTTTTTACCGAAAGTGAAGTCGCTTTGCAGGTTGGATAATACCTTAAATCTGTTCCTACACGCTTGAGAGGTAACAAAAACACGAAAAACAAGCCGAGTATGAAAATGCAGCATTAAAATCAATTAAAAATATAGATGTCAGAGAAGTAAATATGACATTTAATCTGTAGTGGTACAGTATCCTATGATCACTAAACAAGAGTATGTATGTACATTATTTTAAGAGGAAAACACAGTCCACAAAGCAGTGAACAGTGATTATCCGAGTGTGAGTCTAGGTGGTGAACCTAATATTAGTATTTTGAAAGACTGATAACACTTTTACCTTTGCTCACAGACGTCACCTGCTACTTCCCCAACCGGCAAGAAAGCCTGACCATGGAGCACCACAGGATCAACGGGTACTGTACCAACAGGAGCGACAGCCTCACATGGTAGTGGCACAGCATCAGTGGATACTGTAACAGAAGATGCTACAGGCTCACCATATACTGCCACAATGTCAACCGGAACTACAACAGCAGGAGCGACAGCCTCACCACTTGCTGCAACAGCATCAGCGAGTACTGCAACAGAATGTGCCACACCGCCATCTGGTTCTGCTACTACATCACTGGGTAATGCAACAGCAGGAGCTACAGCATCACAAGGTACTGCCACAGCATCACCTGCTTGCGAAGGGGCAGGACCAGGCCACTATATTCACTGTCCTTTTATCACCGGACGAAATTAGCCAGAAAAACATTACCCATGCTCATAAACTAAAACCCAACAATGAGGGTAAAGCAAGATAGAGCAAAAGTCAGAGATTTAAAAATTACCAAAACATCAAATGACTAATAGAGAACAATTTGTTTCTTTTCGAAACACTGAATCACCAAGTATGAAAATCACATGTGGCGTACCACAAGGCTCAATACTTGGCCCGCTTCTCTTCTTGTTATACATTAATGATCTTGGTACTGTGTCACAAGACATTCTTTCTTTACTATTTGCTGATGATACTAGTCTCATAATTAATGGTCACGATCTAGATGCATTGGAAAACATTACTATGTCTTTGGGCTTGGCTATTGAGTGGTTCAACTCAGCAGACTATCTGTCAATATAGAAAAAAACATTTTCTTCCACAGAAGGAATCATTCAATGAGCCATCATTCTTTAAAAATAAAATTCAATGATACAGAATTACAACAGGTAACACACTGTAAATTCCTCGGCATTTGGTTACACGAAAATTTGAATTGGAAATATCACATCTCACAAACTTCTAATAAAGTGAACAAAATTGTAGGTATTTTCAAAAAATTAAGGTGGGAATTTGGGACAAATATACTGTCTCAGTTGTATTATAGTTGGGCATATCCTTACTTTATCTACTGCAATACATCCTGGGCTTCTGCTTATGCCACAAGCCTAAATCAAATTCTTGTACTTCAGAAGAAATTAGGCTAATTATCAATTTTTCTACTTATAACGCCCACACAGATCCTATTTTTTCAAGCCTCAAGATATTACAATTTCAACAAATTAGTATCTACATGACTTCTATCTATGTTTATAAGGCGATTCATAACCTGATGCCAATTATCTTTAAGAATTTTTTTCATTTTAATTTCCATGTTCATTAATATTCTACCCGGTACAAGGAAGATCTATATATCCCTAGATACCAAACAGATGTTTGTAAATTTGGAATCAAGTACCATGGTCCAATAGTTTGGAATAAAATTCCTCGAGATTTTAGATAGGTACCTTGTTTCTCTTCATTTAAAAAGAAGTTGAAATTTTTGTTGCTTTTTAATATAACTAATTGACTGATTGCAAACAGCTTTTTAAACAAAATATTATTTTCTTTGTCCTTTCAAAGGGGAGAAGGATTGGTATGTTGAAAGCCTGAGAACGTACAGAAAAGATCTGACGACACATATGACATTGCAAGGTCAGCTACTTAATCATCTATTGGGAAGGAACTCCATAACAAGAAAACAATATGACACAATAAAGGTTAGAATTTGTCTTACATCGGTTTTATAGCACAACTATGGAAATGTAAATGTAAATTTTTCTCAAGGCTTGGCAACATGATTAGATTCAATAATTATAAGGAGCAAGTAGGTAAGCAAAACTCTATGCAGACAGTCTTTGAAATATATTGCTAATGCTTGCTTATTATAAGCATTTTGTGTGCTTCAATGAGAACTTGGTAGGAAAAAAATCAAAGATACTCAGCTATTACGATACCTGCGGCAAGTTTAGTTTGCACCTATGAGTGTGTTCGTAGATTTTAAGTTCAAGCCCCCACCCCACCCACCCCAGCCCATTTATGAGCTTTATCTCCCAATGGTTTGTTTGGATACAATGTTTTAACATTGAATCATCTCCTTTGCTGCATAAAACCCCGCAGCACCTAACTGACGTGACAGGAAGGGGGCACATACATTTAATGAAACTCCTTAACTGTCAACTGCAACTAAAATCGAAGTTTGCAAAACAAAATTATGTGAATTATCAAATGGATCATTAATATTTTTTGTAAAAAGGCTCTTCGATCAAATACCAGCAAGCCCAAAGTCCCATAACATGTAAAAGCCTAGGTCAACAACTTTTCCTGGTGCCCTGAAGTGCCCTAAGAAAAGGTGCTGAAAGAGTTGAAAGTGGCCAATTAAATAAAAGGAGCAAATTGAGAAGGCCCCAAGCTTCAAATATTTGTTTTTTAATATCTTGAACATTTGTAGACATCACTATTTCTTTGGTACATAAATTCTGACTATTTTTCCTGCTAATATAACATTCCCTGCCTATGTGCCCTCATCATGGTGCAGGCATAATTGTGGTGCCCAGCCATCCAGGCCGGGAGAAATGGTCTGCAGTTAACATTGGCTCATACGAATACTTCCTTTTGGCTTAAACAGGATATTTTGGCCATGTAAGAAGTCCTTGTATTTTGTATACCCCAGCAGGGGGTATAAAGGATTCCTCGCACCTGGCCCTCCTTCCTTCCATCCGTCCATTCATCTGTTTCATTGAATTCGTACCAACAACTAGCCACACATCTGTCATCAGATTAACTTGAAACTTTGCTTGACTGGTAAGCATAAACAGGACCATTGTAAATTACCCTTGGAGCCTCTCACTTATCCTGATTTTTTTTGTTTGTTTCTTAACTTAATCATATGTATAGTGTTGCCACTGTACAACAATGTACTGTATATCACCAGGTTGGAATATCTTCCTTGCTTGATTTTTTTTACAAAACTTATATATATATATATATATATATATATATATATATATATATATATATATATATATATATATATATATATGTATATATATATATGTATATATATATATATATATATATACATACATATATATATATATATGAATACAACTGTACGTGCCATGAAATACACTAGGTCATGTATATGGCTCTAAATATGTGCAGACATGATTTTCATCACGTCTATACAGTATACCAATGTTCATTTACAAGTATATCCATCTTTACCTATGTTCACATACACATCCAAGCCAAGTTAGACCTTCCGTGACTGATACAGGTGTACGGTCAACTTAGTATTGATATGAAACCACCTACATGTACATGTATCTCTTTAGGGGTTCATACATGTAACCTTTGTAAATAATATACTACTTCGTTTCAAATTGTTCTTCATTAGCCAACTCACGAATTAGTCACTGGCATGGGGTATATTTTGTTGTCATCCTTAGATATTGTCTCTCAAGGTTGCATAATGCAAACTCTTAATTTTTTTCACTGTGGATGTTTGTGAAATAGCATGAATTTTTTACTTTTTTTTAATTCGCCTACATTTCATCCGAAGGACTGGACAGGAATACAAAGTGTCTTTTCATAGATGCACATTAGAGTCAGAAATCAAAAGTTAGATTGCAATTCTGGAGAAGCAGTACAAAGTCTTTGAGGGAGAGACATGTAGACAGAGAGACATGCTGGACTACATTTCAGACCAAAATGGTATCACTCCCGAACACAGAGAGTGTCTTAAGCTCCCAGGCATAGCAGTTGCTCATGCATTCTTACTATTCTCACTCGACTAGGTATTTAAGCTGAATGGTTCAACAATTTTCCTTTAGTTTTGATTTATTTATATCTTGAAGCTTCATTTGCTGTCTATCTGTTTATGAATTTTAAAAAACCGGTATCTAAAATGTAACCTCTACAGCCAATATTTATTTTGTTTACAAACGGCACTGAGCAAGCTTAAAATTAAAGTTTGTCAGATAAGTAATCATGCAGTTTAAATGTGCAGCCGAATTTGTCAGTATGTTAGCAAACAGTTTTCCTGCCCAATAGAGCAAGGTCTATGGGTCTTGTTTCCAGATCAAAATCATTTTTCTAACAGTATAATGAATTATAATAGGGCAGGATGATATTTAGAAAGCTACTTTTGGCAGTATTGGTATAGAATTTTATACCATTAGAGTAAAGTGACTATAGTTTGTAATGCGCATTTGACTGCCGCTGTGACTGTCCGCTATGATCAGAGATCAAATGATGACTAAGCAATATTGGAAGCAAGCCTTATTGACACCAACACAATGTTGAGTAATCCCTACTGACAGCAAGACCAATTTCAATTGTTTCAACATCACACTAAACATGGTGAATTATTTCCTCATTTGTTTCGTGCATATTTGTAGCTAAAATGACACAAACTAATTCAAAGATAATTTCTACATTGGGCAGTTATGATCAATCAGTGATTGCTAGCTACATCTACTATATGGTTATAATCAAGCTGAAATACATGGAACAGCAATCTTGCAAACAACATGTATAAATCTGCATGGGTTCTGAAAAAAATTATTTTGGCTGCCGTGTGTCGTGAATCAGTCTATACCAGTTTCTAAAGCAAGGAAAGGAACAAATAAGAGACAGCCCATTGCCAAAGATAGCAAGAAATCTGCCAAAACATGGTGTTAACCAATGAGGTTACCAGATGGTTAATTAGCATTGCCGACTGTGACATAAGTGCAAACACTACCAGCAGATTTAAGGTTGCTTTCATACTGACGTTGTCACAAGCAGCTTTTAATGCCATATTGAACAATCTTCTACAGGGACAATTTAACAGTTTAATTTACATGCACTGGGAGGACAATGTCTGAAAATGACACAATAATATACCCCTTGTGAGCGACCATTTAACATATCCTTGGTTTTGGGGAATCATTAAGAAGACAAACATTCAGAAATAGTATTTCTAGTCCAGATTTGCATACGTTTAATGGTTATTA
The DNA here is from genome assembly GCA_964020975.1 of Hermodice carunculata. Classification (NCBI taxonomy): domain Eukaryota; kingdom Metazoa; phylum Annelida; class Polychaeta; order Eunicida; family Amphinomidae; genus Hermodice; species Hermodice carunculata. The sequence continues at coordinate 289,311 of CAXHWN010002137.1, read as the reverse complement.
TGAAAATATTATTGGTTTTAATTTCAAGTCTTTCGATGCAACTCAAAAGAGTACTTATGATTTTATTTAAAACCATTTCTGATATTTTTATGTCAATTAATGGTGCACGTCATGCCATAAAATAAATGTTCAGTTTTGATCATGTCAGTAACTATGGTATTCCACTTCTCTCCTTGATAGTTGATCTGATGAGCCATCTACATATTCCTATTGATGATACTGAATTTAACTAGCTGGATGGTATTTTTGACTCCCTAAAATCTCTCCATCCTGGTTACAGTACACCACAAAGTCTCCAACATCAGCTAGGCATTCTCCTCATTGCATCTTTTTAATTCCGTTCAGTACAATTTCTAATTGCGTTATGATTTCATATATTATAAGGTACAATAGCAATATAATATTCTTCATGGACGTACCTATTATTAGACGGTTACATGTGGTTGATAAAAGAGCTCACTGAGGCATGGAAGGGATCATTTCACGGTGACCACTGTCTTAGTTTTTTGTCGGAAATGTCTATCTGCGTCACTCCACTTCATTGTCATGTTCGAGTTCAGCTTATAATATATTTGTAAATATTGATTTAGTTTCACAATTAGGTTAGGTGGAACCTTAGTTCATGTTTCATTTTTACGAATTTATTTGATGTTATGTTCTAATTGCATTTGATAATGCACTATGCTTTTATGTCATCTGTAGTTAATGTTTGATTTGTATGGTTTAATGGTTTGATTTTAGTAGCATTATAAATAATTTCGTATATTTCTTCGTTTTAGGTTACATAAATTAACAAATAAATGAATAGTCAAGCGAATAGATTAAAAACAGAAACATTCAAATCATTGGAGTGTGACCTATTGAAGAAACATGATAATCCCCCCCCCCCTCCATAAAACTGCTAAGTTTGTGAGTTGGTTGTGGTCAATGGTTTCGAAAATACTACAAGCTATGTATGCCAGTATTCCAAAAGAAACCAAGTTCAGGTGCACTTACCGCCATCAGTTTGTCAAGTCAAAAGCCAAGTAGCAAATGTATATCCACCGAATGTACAGTTCTAACATAGAGTGAGTCAAGGAATATTTGAGTAAATGTGGAATGAAGACAGCTTACTATTTTGGAGTGGATGTCAAAAAATGACCAAAATAGACAAATATTCATCAAAACAACAAATAATGATAAATGAAAAAAGATATATAAAATCGCATCGACACCTGTTGCACAATTGAAGCTTAGGGTTTTGCAGGATTGACTCTGGGAATTTCAAAGTAACAAGCACAGCAGTTCATTAAGACTTAGATGAAAACTTAATTTGAAAAATCTGTTAAATGCAAAAACACCTGGACAATGAGCCAAACAATGTTGCTGAAAGCCACACAAGGAATGCCTGGCCTAAGTTTAAAGAAGATCTACCTGACCTTTCTATAGAAGTCAACTATGTAATTGTGTGAGATGGAAGCACAACGAACCATCCAAAAGCTCCGTTGACTGGTACCTCTGTTTAGGTTTAAAAGACCCTTCGCATAAGTTTCTGGTAACGAAATCCAGTTTTGGGACAAAATGCGTTACCAGATCAGTAGGTCATTTAAATATAAATAATGTTCCATCCTCTGCACTGTTGATTGTGAAAATCAGTTTCAATGAAACGTGACTTAATAAAAGATAGAATGCTCACAAAGAATGGTTGTTCCACGAATTGTTCCCCTTTCCCCTAAAAATGTGATGCAGTTTTTAATCACATGTATTTTTTTATTCTGCGAATTATTCTGTAGTGGTGTATATTGAGTGATAAATGTGTATGCCGTCAGGTGGCAGGGTAGCTGGGCGTTTTGGCTCCCCACGAGTTCTGTACCACCTGCTAATGAGACAATTCACCACTACCTTCTGGATAGTTCTGCATTGATTCCAATCTGGGCCTGGCAGTGATCAAAACCTCCCAAGAATCACATGTCAACATAAACATCTGCAATAGTTTCATATCTAGGTAGTAGAGGGTCAAACCATACCGCTGTCAAAGCATACTCCAGCCAAAAGGTACCCTGGTCAAACTGTTTGAGTAGCTGCTGTGGCCAAGTGGTCACAGTCCTTGCTTTGTGTGAGGGATATGGAGTTCAACTCCCAGCCAATCTAAGGGGATTCATCCCTGGCCCTTCACATGCAGTGACAACTTAACTGCTCAAAACCTTAGTAGGACATGTATGGGTTACCTCTGCCTGATTATGTCAGTGGCGATGATGGAGGCTGCAAGTCTGCTGACTCATTAGTGGCGGCTATAAGAAATGCACTCATGACACGTCTCTGCACACACATGCGTGAATGGTTGATTGAGTGGAGGGTCCTGGGGGAGATAATCGTCAGCTTACCAGGTTTAATCCTTGATAAATAATGTTTACTACTACTACTACTACTACTACTACTACTACTACTACAACTGTCCTCCACTGCCAGTGGGCATAATGGGCCATGAGCAGTCACCACACTAAAACAGATTAACTCCAACGAGACTGACGGTTGAGCCTTCCAGTCAGAATTCCTAATCCAAGATGGAATTTTGATTTGTTTTTGCCGTTATTTGTGGCACACCAGGGCTACCAGTGTCCATGATTCAGCAATTTGCCTCCAATGTGGTCCATATGTTATTATTGTCTCCAATTCAAGTTGTTGTACCCCTATCATGCCTATGGGTGATACCAAAAAGGCTCAATAGGTGGTGCCGAAACGTCCCATTGAGTGGTGCAGAGCTGGTCTGGTGCCAAACAGTCCTGTTTGCGGTGGCAGCATATCTCTGTATCCTATTCATTATAACTTACAATGCTATGCTATGAATCATGAGTGCATTTGCCATCAGGGGGCAGCACATATTTGCATTATTTTCATTGTTCCTTATAATTTGACAAACAGATGATGTTGTATAACTATGTATGCATTTAGCCACATCACACGCGAACTGCAATTCAATATTACAGGGCGTTTTAATGTATCTGTTTTGACATTATATGTTGGTTCATAATTCCATTTAGTCTACCACTGTATACCTTGGTTGCTGTTTCATTCAGTCGACTACTGCATACCTTGATTGCTATTCCTTTTAGCTTACCTTTGTATAACTGAGTTGCTGTACCTTTTAGTTCACATTTTTATATCATGTCCGCTGTACCCTGAAGCTGACAAACTGTATACATGTACTTTGGTTGCTGTACAGTCCAACTGTCAGGACATTTGCTTACTCATATGTACCTGCAGTGTTCTAGATGTAGTCGGGTCCCGGCTGCCAGCGTCGTCTGTGCGGTTGGGCGACTGGTGAAAGTGGTGATCGACTGATTGGGGCTCTCCCTGTCGACCTGCCGCGGTCGCAGCCCTGTTTGCCCCAGCGGCGGGGATCCAATAGTTAATTGGGGCCCCTCATTTGTGAAAGGGCTGTGGACCCATAGCCCTGGGTGGAGTGGTTGCTGTCGGGTGCTCCCTACTCTTGTCGGCGTTGTGGTTGCCGCAGTGGAGTGGCTGTAGAGAGTTGTGACCAAGTGGTCGGGGCTCTCACAGTCATTCTGCCGCGGTAGCTGCCCTGCCGATTCGGGTGGTGGGGGCCTGACAGTTTCCCCTGTGAAACACTGATTCTCATTCATCTTGATGTATTTATTTCACTGGTACCAATATTGTCATGAATTTTGATGTATTTTATTTTTCCTATCTAGGAGGTTGAATAAATTATCATTATTATTATTATGACGCACATTTCTGGTTTTTTTTTTTTTTTTTAAGAAGAAGAAAAAGGAAAGACGTGCTTCCTTTATCTTCTTGAACGAGGTTGTCTGTTCACATTTTTGTCTGTGCTGTAGAGGTTTCGAGCATGGTCAGCCTCAGACAAAAGGCACATTAGATGAGATGACGGCTTTTCTGATGGCAGACATGGGGAAAATTAGGATTTAAAAAGAGGCCTTAAACTATTCAATGGATGCCAGATAGGGGCTTCAATAACGGTTTTGTAGCTCAGATGTCATTTATTTGTGGATTTGTTTTCCGTTTCTGCAATATTTATGAGATTTTGTGCAGCCTGATTATGCGAACACAGCTGACCTGCATGTGGTTCAGCAGACAAAACGTTTGCAAATGCTGTGTAATTTTTTAAGGCAAGTGCTCTCACATGTTCTGATATACGATTCACCGGTGTCTGAAAATATTTTGAGTGCAAGGGCATCGATTGTCCTTATCTAGTAATATCACAAGGTCAATATCTAACTAATAGTGGGAGACAATATTAAGTATACCATTTTATATACATATGAGCACAGTACGTTTTCCTTACTTGAATATGGTAAATTGTATGTTTCACCTGCTAACAAACCTGGAGAACTTTCTGACGCCACTGGAGGCCCATGAAGAGTGAAGTGAAAGTGTAATGGCTGTTTTGTGATTGCATTAAGAGACTAGCATGTTTCTATTTTCGCCCTCTATGGTCAAGAAAACGGAAGGTAAAAAGACCAAGTTGCTGTACAAAACAGGCGTTGGTTACACTTATTGCAAGTGTATCATGCACCATTTGGTTGAAAACGTACTGAAAATTAATTCAACATGCAGAAGAATAGATAAGGCAGACATACATATACAATTTTACCATATCGAAGCAAGGATGTATTTTCTTCATAACATGTAGCTCTAATTTATAATCTATTATTTATTGTGAGAATGCAAAACTTTTTTTCCTACACGTATATTGAATTCCACAACTGTTGTACCCAATTATTAGCAAACCACGTCAAATCTCTTAACAAATCACATTATTGTTAAGTAAAATAGTTGCACCTTATAGGTACCGGTAAATCAAATTAATTGTTTGATAATCAACAAATTTGCACCTTTGCAGGAAATCCCCAGCATTGTTATGGATCGGGTGGAAAAGCTCTTGGACATATTGGAGACGAGACGTACCTGTGATATAAAAACGTTCTTTATGGCACTTAAAGAAGATGAAGAAGAAGCTGGTTGCGTTGAAGTCTTAGAAAAGAAAGGCTTCTTCCAAAGTATACCTAATGAAGGTTTGTACAAGATTGTCATATTTGCTTATCTATGGAATGAACCAAGCATAAAGGGTGTGTCTTAAAAAACGCAACAGTTAGATTTTGATTCATTGTGCTCCACCGTATGGGGAAACTGACAAAGTTAATTTTGAAATGGTGCACTCAGATGTTGAGTGCAAGTTGATACTGGTTTGGTCTTATTTGTGTTCCAGATGGCTGAGCAATCATTGTGTTTTTCAAAGGGACCAAAATACCCTTTGCCGCAGGTTGGCTGAACGGAATTAATGGTTTCAATAACATGGAAAAAGTTGATTGTTTAAATACAAATCATTGTAAAATGTTGCAAAATTGCTTAACATTACAATAACGACAAAAACAATCTAACAGTAACGATTAAAGGCTTTATCTGCTTGATAAAGATATTCATACAAGTTTCGGAAAAGACAAAAAAAATTCATGGCACTTCAGCTGGTCAACAAAAAAGTCAAATAGAAATACTGGTTATACTCAGAGCACATCTGCCTGAAATCTGCAGTATTAAGAAAAAATATATCACAGACATTGAGTCAACCTTTCAAAAAGTTACAACCAATGAAATTTAAGGTACTACACCTTCCACGTGTCCTCCATGATGAGCCAGATATTCTGCTGCTCAACAATGCATATTACCCATTGATCTCTGCAACATCCATGGATTTTGGTGCATATTGTCACACTCTGCCTGTATGCCAGCCTGCAAATCAGCAAGGTGGGCTGGTGGGGTCACATACACCCTGTTCTTTAAGTAACCCCACAAAAGGTAAGCAGATGGGGTCAGATCAGGGGATCGTGGAGGCCACTAAGTGTGGTGATACAGAGCTACCACCCTATCTCCAAAGAGCTTGTGGAGGCAATCCCACACTGTGACTCCGCAATGTGGTGGAGCACCAACCTGCATCCACCACAGGTATCGAAACCTTCCCAAGCACTGTCTGGGTAAATTGGCAGCCAGGTGAGGAACTACATCATCATTGATCATACTCAGGTAATTTTGCGCATTCACATTACCTGGGAAGAAGAAAAGGCCAATCAATAGTCCATTGCCACACAGTCCAACCCAAACCGTTATCTTTTGACGACTGTCATTCCTGTCATAGTTGAAGTGGGGTGGGGTATGGCACGGGCTATATTGTCAAACATTCTGTGAATTGACTTCACCATTCATGGCAAAGCCTGCCTCATCACCAATGATGACATTGTCTCAGAAACTTGGTGGCCTAGCTAGAAACCACTGGCAGAACGCTGCTTGTCTGTTATGGTCCCTCAGTAGAAGCTGGTGTCACAGAGCCATCTTTTATGGGTACCATTGCAAATCCGGTCTTATGATGCGGTTGAACAATGTACAATTCATCCCCAGTCCATTCATGCGGTCAGTTGTGTGAGGATTTTGTACCAACATATCCCTAACTGCCTGAATGTAACCAGCAGTACAAACAGTGCGCCTCTGACCACTTCTACCTTTATTTAGGTTTAGACTTGTGCCCCTCTCTTCATATTTTCTGTAGTTTCGTAAAATGGTACTTCTTGCTGGAATATTCACATTTGGGTACTGTATGGCAAAAGAGTTCCTCACTGCATCCAAGCTACCCAAACAGACATATTCTGTCACAACAAACGATCTCTGTTGTGGAGTAAACTGCAACATTTCATAAAGAAACCAAGATCTGAGTGGCTTGTCTTTGACTCAAGAGGCAGTTGTGCATGTTGACAGGCAAAGGTGTAACTTATGCCTGAGTTAATTTGTTGTTGTTCTTAAGGAGACAATCATAATGAACACTACTGATATCTTATGTAATGAGCTCGGTCCAGATACAAGACAGATCTAAGCATATGGCTTTGAGAGGTACCAAGTATAAACTCAGAAAAGACAATTTCAACCTCAATAATGCCACTTATTATCTGCCTGTACATTGGTCACACAGTGTCAAGGGGTGCAATATGAGCAAAACAATTTGTGAAGACATGTACTTTGTCTCAATGTGGGGTACTAATGAGGGTTATTGATATTTAAATCCAAAATTGAAATTGAATCCTATCCTGCAAAATGTGGCAAAAAGGCATGTTGGGTATCATACAAAAAACAATGATTGCTCAGTCATCTGGAACGCAAATAAGACCAAACCATTATTAACTTGTTGCCAACATCAGAGTGCTTTATTTCAAAGTTAATTTTGTGAGTGCGACTAGAAGGTTGGGTATATTAAAAAAAATCTAACTGTTAAGTTTTTTAAGACACACCCTGTATTTGAAGGTTTGTAATCCTCTAACTGAGACTAGACTGTATATTGTCAGTCTTAGAATAATCCATGTATTTTGTGCAGGCTGGTCACATTGTGTTTCTTTTAGGCACTCTTACATGCATGCTTATGCATAAAATGTGTAAGTATTCAGCAGACACTTGTATAACAGACTGTTGTGGACAGCTGGGTTACGTTCAAAGATGAGCATGTGACATCCTAAACACCAATGAAATACACTATTGTTTCAATGTGTTATACCCGGCTGCTCCAAAAACTATGTTGTCATCTAATGATCAGATCCTTTATCTATAGTGTAGTGTAGCTCCAGATTAGGAAATCCTATTGCTGAGCCAATTGATGCGGCCGGTTCCAAATATGCCTTTAAGCATGACTTTGCCCGGGATTGCAAAAGAAAGACATTGAACCTAATCACTTGCAAGCTAACACTGCATTTTAAGGCAATCCAGGTCCGTGAAATATATATCAAGAATGATTTACCAGCAGTTAGCAAACCTGCCCGGTTTATGACCTCAAATGGCCAACCTTGAGTGCATTGTCAAGATCTCATGACATTGTAAAATAAACCATTACCCATGTAGCAATGCAAAAACAAGTTCAATTGAACTTGATAGGAATTGGTAAAATTTTTCATGTTAGTAAGCTTATACATAAGTGCACATGGATGTCAACAAGTCATCTTAAAAACTGCATAGGAACTTCTGAGGATGCATAACTCTGAATTATTTCAACTGCAGGCTGTGCATATTTCCATTTTTAATGAATTTTTCACTGCTTTGTTCATGTTCTCTAAAAGTGTCACAGAGATGGCTCAGATACTTGGTGGCAATGTACTTCAAAGAGGATCCAAAAAGCTGTCCACTGGGTGCTGATACATGTGATCCACAATTTTTATGTGTTGATTAGGCATCAATGGCCCATCTTTCTCTCCATATGTCCTCTGAATGCCATCCACATTTCATATTTTTTATTTCTTCCCAAGCCCTATTCACTTCAAACCTGATGGGAGCATACCTTGGATCAGTATATACCAAGTTTGTTCAAAATGGTCACACTCCATTCATTTTTTTTTTTTTTATGTTTTGGCAAAATCTTTTAAAATCTTCTCTCCTTATAATGTAAGTCGATTTGGTTTTAAACGGAAAGTCACATTATTTACTTCTTCCCCAAAAGCACTCACCCCCTAGACCAGAATGGGATGTTATAAGGGTTGAATGCCCAGGTCAACCGAGGCTCCGATGGTCATAGCTCACACTGCAACGTAATTTTGGCTAAATGGATTACAGTTAGTTTGATGTAATTTTTTCACTCAACCCTGTTATGTATGATATAAAATAATTATGTTTATTCATTTTTTGGATTAGAGAATCCTAGTGAAACCAACTTATCAGTTACCTTGATACGATTTTTAACACCTTTAATACCAATGACCTAACCAGTTTCTCAAATGCCTGAAGATATATGAATAATAGTGGCACCGCGATTATGCCTCGTTACCACTGACATCTTTACAAAAGCAGAAAAGCTTTTTTGATGGGCTTGTTTGTTGCCATCATGTCAGGGAAAGTCACAATTATTTATTCTCCAAAATTGATAAAATGGAGGCATTAATAATTTTTGTGGCAACGTTTGACGTTAATTTTTAATATTGTTACATCCAAGCAGTAAAGAAGCTTTCTTGAAGTTCTGTCTGACACCCTTAAAGGAGCATACAACAGGATATAAAGAATTTCAAGTTTTAAGTAAATTTGTCATAATATACCACACATTGTGGTGCTATATATACACAAAGGTGGATCGAAACTCCAGGGAACTTATAAAATGCCAATAAAGGAATACACATACATCATATAAAGTCCAATCCAGGTGACAATTAGAACTACAAGTTAAATATGAAAAAATACATTTGTAAACATATTAGTTTCAGAGAAAATGATAGATACTTCGTTTAAGTAATAAATCTTCATGCATCAGCAAGACAAAGTGTATGCCATTGACATCTTAGGAAGGGCTTCCAAATGGAAAATGTCATGTGTAAAGAAACTTGCATTTGTCCATGAAAAAGAAAATAAAAAAGGAAAACGTGCCAAAAATTACTCAGTTCATTGTTGAGGGCGATATCTAGATAGTTCTAAGAATTCCTTAAAATTTAGCATTTTTCTCCTTTATTTTTCGGAGTAAGATTCAATGATGTCCTTAACACATTACAAGAATGTTAATTTTAACATACCCCATAGCTGTAAATATCAAAGTGAACGAACTGTGAGTTTTAAGGGTGCATCGTGAAAAATGACCAGAATAATGCCAAAATTCTCTTTGTGTTTTCCACTTTGGTGGGGCATTGCAACCGGGACTCTTTTCAACATTATATCCAGGAAGGGACTGCTCGTTGGACCAGTCAACATGATCTGCTACTTTATTATGCCTTCTAATTTTTGAAAAACGATGCCATATGATACAGAATTGTAAAGGCCTATGTATTTATCCACAAAGCGAGTTGCAATGTTGATATGATCATTCAATAATCCACCAGTGTAGGTCAGTTTTTCACTTTGGTTTTACTTTAGTTGACTAGTCAGTCAAATGAAGTTATAGGATTGGTATACTTCCATCGTCCATAGTCCATCAATTAATCATTTGTCCATCAATTATAATTCACATTTTCGACTTTTTCCTCTAAATGCACTCCAAACTTGGTAGAATTCCACCTTTCATAGGTTTCTACCACATTTGTTCAAATGGTCACACTCCACTGATTTTTGAATTTTTTTCAATATTATTTTTTGTTTCCTATATTTTGAGAAATATTTTAAAATCTTCTCCTTTAAAACCACCAAGACAATTGCTTCAAACCTGCATTGGGATACTTCCCAGGACCCTAAGACCATAGTGTGTTCAAGGGGTGGTGCTGCAGATTCTTTTAATTTTTTTCTGAGTGTAACAATGTTTTGCCAATTTTGCATTGTTCTGCAGAATGCCTTATGAGGATCGTTCAAAATGTTTCTCAGTTATTTATTGTTCACATCAGAAACAAACAAACAAATTGTTTTTTGGGGGGAGGGGGGCGGGGGGCGAGGGGATCGTGCATGAACTAAAAGGTAGATGTCTGCTTTTATGTCCGCGCTCAGGCATTGTCGATGAATGGCATCTGGCAAAGCAGCAACCTGAAGCAAAGAGTGCTGCACTTATTGCAGAAATCATTAGAATCAGGAGTTAAAAGCAGCTGTTCCACTTTTCACTGTAGAGCAGAAACTTCAATGCTGTTTTTTCGCCTCACATCGCATTTATATATTAATTGTTTGGTCATTTCAGCTAAATATACGATTCTGTCTGTGGCATGTATATGATTAGAGTGCTGATGTGATTTTAGCACATCGAGTACATTAACTTCATCAAATTGCTCTCTGGGTACCATCAAATAATAGGTGGAAACGCATCTCTGATGTTTTAATACAAGGCCTGTCTTTAATTTGTTGCCAACACATGCTAGGTAGTGGCAATAGAAACTGTCTTGTTTAGGGTGGACACAAAATGAAATGTGTAATCCGAGATACACTGGATTTTTGTGTGCACTTGGTATAAACCACAGTCAATTGTCTTCAGAAAATGCTGGGTAGTGTCTACCACATGGTACCAATTCTATAATGGACTAATGCGTGTTGTTTTTATACACCTGTACCAAACTTTAATGCAATTCGTATGTTCAATAGTAAATTAGACACGTTTGAAATCACGAATAGGTGAAATCCCTTATCCAGCAGCCATATTGGAAACGTGGGAAGTTTCTTTTTTCTCGACCCTTTTAATGCAGGCTGGAATAGCACACTTGCCACTGGCTTCCTTTGTCTCTGGTAAATCAGTGCCTGTAGCAGGGGGTGTCGTTGAGTCTGGAAAGAAGGTACGGCTTTTAAACCCAAAAATTGAGGCAATCAAAGTGCTTTAGTCTAAAAGCAAGTACACAAGCATTATGAGGAAGATGTACAATGCTCTGGCGAGTATTTCACTCAATATAGTCGCGCTTTGGGGAACTGTTTTGCGTGTAGTTTTGCCCATGCTATACAAGGCAAGCAAACTAGATTTAATAATGTTTTAATGATGGCAAGCCTCTGCAGTATCCACAGCTACATGACCAAGGCTCGGATTAACATCCGCTTGTGACTTTCCATGAGCACAGGCGTGGACCTGTTTATAAACACCCTGTGACAAGAGTAAGCGATTGTTTTCTATATGTTTGATAATGGAAAGATTCCATGTCAGGAGGTCAAACACTGTGTCCCTGACTGCGGCACAGTTCATTTCAGATTAGTTTAATATTGTACCATTATTATTGCCTGGATATTCAAACGCTAGACAGTTTCCCTGCATAAAGTATAACAAGTGCAAGCTCATTTAATATAGCCAGCATAGGGAAAAGACCTTAACACTTGTTGGCTTTGGATCAGGCGAATGGGCATAAGTTGCAAAAACGTTTATCTGGAGAACTGCTCTTCAATTTTTAAAGTTGTGGACTCAAGGCCCAGATTTTACTCATTTATCTCACTGAAAGGTCAAACTGCCATATTGGTTTAATTCTTGGTAATGAAGGTTCCTAGACGCAGGGTTACTATTAAACACTAATAGGGAAGGACTGTATTGAATTTCTTTAGGCGTTGCTAATTTGGACCTCGAGTGACCTTGGAAAGTATAACAGACGTATGAGTTTATATATTCATAACAGGGACACGTGATACCTTTTCATTTAAACAATCGTCACTACGGAAGTGTGTCAGTGAAGACTTTGGTATATGGCAAACAGTAATAATGATGAGAAAGGTGACTTCGTTATTATTCGATATTATTGTGAAGGTCACAAGACTATTTTGGTCCATGCATCGATTGCAAAGGTCACAGGACCACTTTAGTCTGTGCAACGAAAGTCAGATGCGTACAGGACTGTTATGGTCCTCTTGTTTAACTTTTTAATAGTTCTGCATAGGTCGTTTTATTTGCTTTACATCAAAGAATCTGCTGAATAACCAGGTGCATACATCTTTATTTTTTTCACAGACTAAGGCTTTGATATATAGCACGAGTTGTATTTTGAACACCAGTAATCTGCTCTGGGAGAATAATTGTTTATGTAGATCTTTTACCAGAAAGGAACTCTTTTTCCGTGAGGCTTTACCTTGTCTTGTCATTATGGCCTGCGGGTACTTTTTTTGAATTCCTGTAACAAACGTTTTGATATGTGGGAATGGAAACAAACTCCCACATGGTCATGAAATGATTTAAATAGGTTTGAACGTTGTGCACAAAACATATTATTGCATGCAAATGCTGCATATAGGAATATGGATGAATTTAGATTATTATCAAGAGATGTACCATTTGGTCTTTTGTTTGGAGTCTGTATGTCAAAGAGACATTTTTGTAAACAGGATATGTTTTAGCCCATATTTATTTTATAAACTAAAAACTTTCCATGCACTGACTCTATCCTAGGTGGTGTATTTACGTCGCTCTTGTCATATGCGTGCAACAGTGAACACTTGATGGTTTTGTGTCGGACAAAGAATCAAAGACTGATTAAGTTTAGGGAATCTTCACGAGACCAGTTGGTCTCAAAAAATGACCTCTGATTTCAGCATGATTTGTGCTCTTGTCATGCAATTTACACGATATTTCCTTTCAAAAGTAAAAATGAACTCTGTTTAGTTTTTAACCCTTGGTCCCTGATGGCCATACAGGTATTGTGAGTGCCCGTGTCCGTGAATCCATGTCTCTGTTTGTCTCTCAATCCATGGCAATTTCTCCATATCAATTTCTTGTGTGTGATATGGCAAAAAGTGGGACTGCTGGAATCAGGAATCTTTAACATTTGATCAAATTTGTTGATTGTTGCGTTGAATTTGAAGGACAATGACTGTCACCTTATTTCAAGGTCACCAGGGTCAATTAGATCTGAATTTCTTGCATGAGGTGACTCAAGAATCAGATACGCTAGCATTGTTAGAATCTGCATCAGGTTGGGATGACAATAACTTTGACCAAAGTTCAAAGTGACAGAGTCTATCGTTTGTTTTTAAATATTCACACAGGAAATCTTGAGAACCAGATAAGCTAGTTTCATTGAGGTCTGCAGCTGACTCCCCGGTTATTGCAAAAGGCTGTGTTTGTTTGTGGATGTGTTCATGCATCCATCCGTCCAATCCTTGTGATCAAAAAATTTAAACAGCTGGTCGTCCATGTAGGAATCTAGTTCATGTTTGAAGGAAAATTAACATGACCTAATTTCTATGTCATATGGGTCCATTATCGCTGAATTTCTTGTGTGTGATATCCCAGAGATGCTAGGATCATGAGACCTTCACAGTTGATCATACTTGTAAAAGGGTACATCACTGCACCAGCACAAAGACTTTGCTCCAATTTCAAGATCACCAAGTTCCATTCTCTTGAATTTCTTGAATGTGAGATCACCAAGAACTAGATACCCTAAGATCATGAATCTCTCGCAGTTGACCGATCTTGTAAATATATTAAGTTCGAAAGACATCGAGCTTGATCCCATTTTAAGATCAGGAGGGTACTTATCATAGTGCCTTTTTTGTATGCTGTTAGTTTGAATGACTTGAAATCAGAAATGTAAGATATACATTGCAACTTATGCAACTCACATCCATTATCAACTATGTGTACTCCAAGATTTATATTGGAACTGGCCTTATTTTTCAATGGCTAAAAAATAAATTTTAAGTACACTATATACACCAGGGTAATTTGTTCCCATTGGTGAGTCCACTATCTTCACAAATAAATCGCATCTAGCCTCAGGGGCACCTCAAAAGCGAATTTTAACTCTTTACTTTTATCTACTATTATCCTGACTATGACGTTTTGAGACCACCTGCGTCCACAACTGAAATTTTACAGAATCTTTTGATCTGTTTCATCACGCTGATGCACATATATGAGACGCGTCACTGTATGTATCGCCATGTCTGTGCATCAAAGCGCAATTTAAGCTCTTGACTGCTCAATAACAAATTACGGAATGTATCATTTTATGAGAGACGATGCAGTCCCTTCAGCAGATCATGTGATGTGGGAGGAGTCACAATGCGAGGCCCATACTTCAGGCAGAGTACACCAGGATTGGATCAGTTGATGCCTTATTGGGACTGTTACATGGAACAAACCCATGTTAGTGGACATGTTTCCACCTAGCAACCCGTGGCCAGCTACTTGCATCAGGTTTTGGTTTTTCAAAGATAAAAGTTCTTGACCACCATTATCAAAGGCAGATTTACCTTAGATTTCAGCATCATATTTATCACATCCTCCCAGTCAGGTTCAACAATAATAATAATAATAATAATAATAATAATAATAATAATAATAATAATAATAATAATAATAATAATAGTACTACTACTACTACTACTACTACTACTACTACTAATAATAATAATAATAATGATAATAACAACAACAAAAACAGTGACCTTAATAGTAATAACAATAAAAATAATTATAACCTAGAAATCAATAAAATACTGAAACCTAATGTTAAGGTGGATTGGTTGATCATAGGAGACATTAAGACGTGTGTCCTTATTGTTAAGTCACACCAGTTTCATGGAAACTGAGTGCACAACTTGAAAAGAAGCTTGAATGTTTAGTTCCCTTGCCCTTGGTATGTTTATACTTTATTAAGTAACCATTTGGCAGTTTTGGTTTTTTCAGGGTCAAACAAGTTTCTTTTTTCATATATCACAAAATTTTGGACAACTATTATATTCTTGGTTTTATCTATATGTTTTGCAAAGCAACAAAAGTTTGTAACAAATGAAAAATTGTAAAAGTTTGAAAGTACTGGTTTAAAACTACCAGATGCCTTTTATGGGTAATTGCTTATCTCAAATCAGGAGTGAAATTTTTACTGGGATTTGGTTTTTGGAGGCTGAACGTTGATGTTTTGGTTCTTCTCGAATCTCGTCCTTTTGCTGCATTTGACATTGCTGTTATTGTTAGCTTGGGATTAGAATGTGGGTAGTGATTTTTCTGAACTATTTGAATATAATTATACACTTTATGGCAAATCCAACTTTTTTTCTGAATCAACACATTCGACATTTTATTTGTTACAAGCCTTATTATTCCACATAGCATTTTTAAGTCATTGAATTTCGTCATTGATTAGCCTATGAAAAATTAAGTCATTCATTCAGGGTTTGTTTTATATAACCCAGTTATATAAAGGTGGTAGCTGTAACTGACAAAAAATGTCCACAGTTGGCAGGTGTCAACAAAAACTGATTAGTTTTTTAAAAACTAAATACAGTTTAAGATATTGTGTTCCTTGACAGTCGCTTACATCACGTCACCAATTTTATTTTAATGATAAGAATTGCTTGTGCTGATGTTCCTTTGAACTGTGGAATATATAGTATGAGAAAATTGTCTTAGTGATTTCTGTATGTACATTAATAAACTTTGCTTTCAGGTCAGGTCAGGTTTGAATCATGGGCACCATCAAAGACAGCATGACACAAATAACAGTCACAGTACACATCACTCAATCTCTTCCCTTACGTAACATTGTCTATTATATTATTAATATTTGCTTCCAGACCACTTTGAGCCGTGGCCACAATCCAAGGCAGCTTACGACATGGGACCAATTACCGTGCACATCAATGGGCAATCAGTAGAGGAGGAATTGGAACAAGTTGTGACTTTGGCAAGTGCTATAGCCAGCTCGAGGGTCAAAGGATACATCAGGCTAGTAAATGCACAGTGTCAGGATATCGATGCTGAAACATTTGACAAATGGAAAAACGAAGCACTCTTCATGTTAAAGCAGCTAATTGGAGAAAATTGTGACAAACTGTTTCAATTCAGTAGAAACACTGCTAAAGACAGCACCTTCTACCTGCATGTTGTACCTGCCAGCACCCCATTGCTAGTTCCTCCCGTTTTCACAACACTTTTGGCAGTTGTTACACATGATACAAAAGAAGAACTAATTAAAAAAATGATAAAAATATCGCCACACTGGAAATGTTTTGTGCTGAAAAATGATGGCAAGCCTATAAAATTACACCATGGCCAATTCAGGGAAAGGATGGAAAGGATTATAAAACTAATGAAGGGTAGGTTTGCTGTTACTATCTTTCTGGAAAGTTTTAGCGCATGTCCTTTGCCAAGGAAAAAGCCACAGTTTTCTCATTATCACAATGAATTTCTTACATTCGAGGTATTGTACTGATGATGCCATGTCTGCAACAACAAAAAAGGTCAAGTACTGAAGTATCATTATCTTGTTGATACTACATCAACCAGCAGATACAAACATCTAATAGTGGTATTGTGCATATGATATTACAGCTGATGGCAGATATATTGATATGGCTAACAATAATGCAAATAATCTTTATATCAAAACTTGTGTAAGTGTAAATACAGGAATCTAGTAATACGTATTTAATTAATGATTACATAGGTAATAGCAATCAGAGGGATTTGTAATGAGTTATAGTATTGGTGACACCCCAGCTACTGGCACGTAGACATGTCTAGCAGTGAAATGTGGTATTGATGATACCAAGCCTTGCAGAAACAAGTGAGATCTAGTGATAAGGTATTGTATTCATGGCATCAGAGTTGGTGTCAGATATGTCTAGTGAGGAGGTGTGGTATCGATGATATCACGGCTTGCAAGACAAGGAAGATGAGTAAGGATGCATCAGTTTTGACAGCTCACCAAGAGGGATATAGTAAAGAGGTAGTTTGGTGTAGAAGCCGAAACTGGAGAGGTTGTCTGAAAATGAGGTATGGCATTGATTACACTACAGATGGCAAAAGCGGGGGACAGCTGGTTCTGAGGCATGATTGTCCTGTTACCACAGCCTGTAGCACCTTGACAAGACCAATGATGAGATTTTGAATCAGTGACACCACACCTAGAAGCACTTTGATGTATGTGGTAATGAATATTGTATCGATAATAAGGGAGATGGTAGCACCTTGATAGAACCAGTGATGAGATATTGAATCAATAACACCATGCGTGAAAGCACCTTGGTAAATGTAGTGATGAGATATTGTATCAATAATACAGCAGCCGGTAGAACCTTGATAGATCTAGCGATGTGATATTCTATTCATGATACAACAGTTGGTTGCAGCTTACTGGAACCAATGATGGGAAATAGAATCAACAATACCATGACCAGAAGCATCTTGATGGGCCTAGTGATGAGATTTTGTATCAATGATACAGCAACTGGTTGCACCTTGACAGATCAGGTGACACGGTATTGATTGTATTGGTGATGTCCCTGCTGGTAGGAGGCTGATGGAACTAGTGATGAGATATTGAATCATACATACCACCAGCAGGAGCACCTTGATAGATCTAATGATGAGATACTGTATAGCTGATACCAAACCTGGTAAAATCTGCGTGTATACAACGGCGACGTATGGCAAAAAAATACTGCTTCTGGTAGCAGCATGTTAGATCTAGTAATGAGGTATTTTATTGATGAAGCCACAGAGAGTAGCACCTAGATGAATCTGGTGATGAGATATTATTTGGGTGATGTGGCAGCTGAAATGTCAGCCTGATGGATTTAATGATGTATTGTATCAATTCTACAGCAGCATATATCAGCTTGATGAATCTAGTCAAACTATATTGCATCGATGACACAACAGCCAGTAGCAGTTTACTAAAACTGTTCTCAGATATTGTATCCATGGTACAGCAGCTGCTAGCAACTATATAGATCTATCTATGAGATGTTTTCTCGATGATACCACAGCTGGTATTATCTGCCTATTCAGCTCATGTCTGAAAGTGAGGTATGGTCATTACCATGCTGCTGCAGGTGGCAGCCCTATAAATTTCTTGATGAGGTATTATTGTAGTGATGCTATGGCATCTGATAGCAACTTGAAAGATCTAGTGATGATATGTGGTATTCATGATACCACAACGGGAAACACCTTACTATATCTAGTGATGATATATTGTATTCATGTTACCACAGCTGGGAACACCTTACTGGATCTAGTAATGAGTTATTATATTGATGATAGGGCAACTGGTAGCACTTAGATATATATAGTGGTGATATATTATTTTGATGAAGTGGCAACTAATTAGTGGAAGTGCCCTACCGTGTCAATGTACAAGCCACACCTGCTATAACATCACCCTGGGTCCTTGGTCAACCTCTTTTGGGGTTGTCCCGATGGCCTAGAGGTCAACGTGTTGGACTTTACCATTGGCTAGGCGAGTGTGCCGAAGGTAGTGGGTTCGAATCCCATACAGGTCGACATAAATTTATCGTATTTTTCACTGATAGCACTTTGATAGATCTAGTGGTGAGATACTGTGTCTATTCCACTAAGCAAGTAAAAGGTTTCAATCCAAATAATGACCCTGTGAACTATATATGATTGGTTATGAATCTGGCTTTTATTTCCCCACAGTGAAAGGCATACATGTGGTACAACTCGTACAATCATGCTGTACAGGCGCTATGGTCCTGCCATGTGTGTGATTCGAAGTATGAAAATGTGACAAATTGCCCTATCTTGAAGCCCATAACTGAAGCATGCACAAATTCAGCCAACAAATCATTCCGATATTTGCATATATTATACTCACTGGTCCAGCTTTCACAACTTTTAACTTCACAATTTGATGGGGAAACTTTCAAAACCTGTGAATCCTTCAGTGACTGCATGTCCGTAATGTTTGCGACGTAACATTCTTCTGACCTTTTTCACAGTTAATTTGACTTGATCAGAAAAAGACAAAAGCCATGCTGTCTCTTTTGCATTTAAACGTTTTCAGTCTAACTCAACTCCATTTCGCTAATGAAACAGTGTCTGTCATATCACAGCTTGGTGGCAGATGTGCATGTCAAAGAGTGGGGTATGATAATTATGACACTGCAGCAGGTAGCAGTTTGGTAGATCTAATGGTGGTACACCAGTTGGAAGCACTTTGAAAGATACAGTGGGGAGATATTGAATTAATGACACCGCAGAAGAGATATTGTGTTAATGGCACCACAGCTGATAGCACCATGCTAGATCTAGTGATTAGATATTTTATTGATGATAATACAGCTCGTAGCATACCATATCACTGATACAACGGTATGTAGCAAAGAGGGAGATCTGGTCATAAGAAATTTATATATGATTTGAAATATGTTACCACTTACAAATCGAGTTAGCGGGTATTGCATTGTACTAACAGACCTGGCTGGACGTAAGGAGATCTAATAAGAAGGTATTACAGTACTCAATAAACTGTATGAAACACTTTATTCTCTATCAAGACTAATGATAATACTAATGATGAATTACATTGCTGCATAACTTGCCTCAAAATGAGGAAAATACATACCGTCAGTATATAGGAAGTCAACCCCCCCCCCTGGAAAAAAAAATTGAAATGTAGGCAACGGATTTCTGTTTGCCAAGAAACACGGATAGAAAATAGTAACACATTTTGTCAGATCTCCTTAATTCCCATATCAATCCTAAATCTGAGTACATTTGCGCAGTAAAATTGCAATTTCATGTATTTCATCTTATCATTTATTGTAGGCTATATCATCTGCTTAACTAAACCTCTGATTCCGTGCCTTTTGTTATTGGGAGTATATTCTATCCATAACTCTGCCATACATTCGACATTTTTAAGAACTTGGTGAAACCTCAAACTGGTGTATGGCAATTTCCCCCCTTGTAAGCATTTTATTGTCATTCAGTTGACCACTCCTTTATTTTTTTCAGTGGATAAAATTGCAGGTTTTCCTGATGAGGAAATGAAGAAGTACAAAAGAGTAGAGACACCAAATGCAGATTACACTGTCTTTACAATGTATGGAGCTGATGATGGGATCCAAGGTATGCTTAATTTTCTTCATCATCCAGGACAGATATATTATGAAATGATACGTCCATCTCTTGTTTTTGTTAAGTTCAAAGAATCATCATGTTTCACCAGGATATCTCGAATATGACAGGGAACCTTTAGTGCGAATTTGGAATAGGTGCACTGAATGACGACAAAATGAACTGATTCTGACCCATTTATATAATCAGCGAATCATCATTGTCAACATTTGGTAGGGTAAAATGTGTGATGGCATGGCCCTCACAGATGTCTTTACGTCATAATAATGCAATTGTTGTAAACTGTCTTTGGATACAGATACTCGGGTATTCCTGTGACCTTGGTTTTGCGGCCAATTTTGTAACCATTCAGTGACCACGCGTTACAAAGAAACCTCCACTATGACATGACAGATTTAATACACATTTGGCGCAAATGCATCTAGTTGGGATATAACGAGCTGATTATATCCTGGATTTTTGTGAATTGTTTGGTGATGATCATGCATCAATAGTTTAGAAGTTTTAGTTTTTCACTAATAAGACGCAAGATCCCCAAAAGGGAACTTAATTACCTATTCTGAAGTTGTAGAAGGAGACAACGATGTGGCTTCTACAGCTGTATATTGATACAGATGTGTTGAAACAGAGAACAAAACACCAAATACTGTGAATATCATACATTAAGCAGACTCCCCAACGTGTTATTGGCCTCCAAGGCCTTTCAACAGGGCAGAAAGGCTTCTTAAATTCTTTTAATGAGACCGACCTTGCATGTACAAAAGAGGTTATACTGGGGTTGACAGGCAGATCCCTTAATAAAGTGAAATTGAGGCAAAAGTAACATATGAGTCGTGCATATATATACATATATATATATATATATATATATATATATATATATATATATATATATATATATATATACAAATATATATATATATATATATATATATATATATATATATATATATATATTAAGATCTTGCCTTAAAATAACCCTCACGCAACATTGCTAAGGACCTGTAATCAAGCCACTCCATACCAAGTGATCATGACATCAGTTGCTGTCTTCATTAATTCAGTCACCTCATGCAGTTTATCTGTATCTAGATATATATAGCAGTTAACGCCACATTGTTGTCCATTTCTGCAACTTCATAATAGGTAATTTACTCATACACTTTAGAAGTCGTCACATTTCAAATGAATACAGACAAGATCAACTATTATCAAGCCAGAAGCCTAAGTGTCAGTTGGACCTTTCAAGGGCACCCAAAACAAACAACAACAAAATAAATACAGAGACACTTTCTAATTGGTGCTTGTTCATAATCATGGACCTAGGTTCAACAATTGCCAAGATATGGTGGAAAATGTCACTTTGACCTATGGAGGTCACTCAAGGTTAAAATTGATATAAAAGGAAATCCCAAGGGTACCTATTAATAGTTTATAGTAGCCATGGGCCCAGAATCCACCACCACTATCAAGATATAATTCAATATATCTGATTTGCTGCTATCACAAGAATGCTAACATGTAAAAAGAAACTTGACAATATTTTCAAATTATTTTAAGTCGCCAAGAATCTGAAAAAAAGGAACACCATGTACTAATGAATTTCGATGAGATCCAGTTTCCACTACGTTGTAACACATCCGTTGGACAGTTTGGGAGCAGAGGTCAAAAAATGCAAAAATCCAATGTCGTCAAAAATTGAAAATGAATTGTAGTGCCACCTGACAAACATAATAAGATAGTATGGAACTCAGATTGGGCATTATGGGGCTCATTGTTTGGATTTTGTGGGATTGATTAGCTTGATATATTATTGTCGACCTTTTATTAAAAATTTTGATCCTCAATTGGACTTGTGAAGCACTAAAAATAAGAAAATACGAGAAGAATTTGCCAGGTCCTCAGCCCTCTTTCGTTTGTTTACAATCAATTTTTAGCAAGGCACATTTATGAATAGGATTGACCAACAGGTGTGACAACATGGTGTGACTGAGGCATATTCAAAATGAAAAGTAAACGTAAAATGTTGCTTTTTTCACATTAGTTTCCCTGTTGTCAATTCTTCGCTTTCACACCCTAGTGCTTTTGAAGTGCCATGGGAATAAATAAGAGATATGTAGCCCACATATAGTGGAAAAGCCTATCATTTTCAATATTTGTGTAAGCAGTTTTCTCATTAAATTCTTCAGCCAATTCATTTCAAGCTTAATTGAAATGTGGGCCCGGATTTTAAGCACAGGCTGTATTTTCAAAGCTATCCATGTGTATTTTATGCACGTGTAACAGGTGGTATCTATATTTTGTTGCAGTCAAAACAGGGTTACAAATTTGGCCAGAACAATATGAGACATTACTGGGACTTGATGGTAAAAGACAAAAGAAACACAAAAAGAAAGTGGAGACGGTGATTACAACATTGCTACACCAGTACAAGAATACTGAGGGACTTCTTTATATTTCACCCTGTATAAAAATTGACGATAACAAGAACAGACAAGAAGAACCCTACGGTATCATTTGTCATATAGTTGTTATCACTTCCACTCATATGCCTTTGTTACTCAGCATTACTTTTGAGGGACAAAATTTGAATGAATATTCAAATTCCTTACTGCCTTATTTGGATCAGATGCTCAGCTGTACACTAAGTATATGCACCTTTTATATAAAACATCGTGACATTACGAACAAGACGCTGAAGAATGGTAATTGGCTCCAAGATATAATAAAAGAGGTGCAAGAGAACAAGATGAATCCTGAATCATATTTACAGATTGGTGAAGAGAAGTGCAAGGCCATGGTATATTCGCTTTACACAAGCTTTGCATCATTCGTCCCCAGCACCTTTGTCTCTGACAGGGAATGTACAGAATATATTCAAACAATGAATCTCATGACAGTAGAGCAGCTCAATACCTTGCGAAAATGTCAAGCTGACACGGCAAAGGTAATTCTACTAAGAGCATTGGCAGGCACTGGTAAAACTGTGGTCGCAGTAGAGTATATGAAATGGATACGCAGTCTGGGTGTCAACACAAATGAGGTCCTGTATGTGACTTACAGCAAGGTTCTGGAAGAACATATTAGGTAAGTTTCTATCATGTTTTGAAACACAAGTCCATATCTATGTTCATACATGTATATTTTAGTATCACATTTCTATCCCAATCACACACGCTCCCAAGATACATTTTCCTTTCTGTGCAGTACAGAATTTCTAACAAAGACCTAAAGTCACTTGTTTGAATTTCCACAACACCAAGAGACTACTTTCAGTCAGAGAAGATCCCAGATAATTTTAATTTGCTAATGCACGTTGATTGTTTATTTGAGCGAATAAGGTTTAACTACATTTGGGTAGACTTTGCTAGTTATAGCCCAGCTGTGAGGATCATCAGGGTTAACTTAAAAGGCTTTCCCAAATAAAGGTACACCCCTAATTACATGAACTAGACAACTTTCACTGCGGATATCTAAAAGGACGAATAAGTTAACCAGTTGATAACTATTATTTATCGCCATTTCAGAGTAATAATTCAGTTAAGAAGCACCTGGCAAACCCATGTTGAGCTGATGTCTCCTTGAGCTGCACTGCCTTAAGTAACGATCTTATATGTGCCCCTTTGCACAGATACACTATACCTCACATGACAAGCTCTCAGATGTTGGCCTTGAAAATTGGACAAAATCACCAAAGTGAACCAATAAAAACTTTAGGTTCTACGTGGGTCTTTTGTGATTTCAAAGCAAAAGGCCACACAGTTTCAAAGAAAGCGGCGTTCATTTCACTTTTATTTTGGAACAAAAATACCAGAAATCCTACAGCATGGTCTAGTTAAGAAATAGGGTCAAGGGCTATCCAATTTTACTCAGAACATAAAGATTACCACAAAAAAATCCATGAAAAGAAAGAAGTTGCAACGCTATTCGTTGGCCAAATTAAGGGCAAGGGGCATCTAGAGGTGCGCTTTGTGGTTTAGAAACAATTGTAAAAGTGGCTTTACAAAATATAGTTAAAGATTCAACAAAATCAAGAAGTGTAAAAATTGCATCAATTACTGAGGCATGATTAGCTGCAGGTGTACAATTTGGTACAAGCACACCCTAGAAGGAGATCTGCTACGTGTATTGAGAATCTGAGCAATTGTCTTTTTTTCACAAATTGAAATTGTGAATGTGAATGGAAAGACAATAGATAATAGAGCACTACTCGTGGAAAAGGCTAAAGTTACTGACAATTCAGCCGGTTAAACGGATCATCACTAATGATACAGGCTAAGCTGACAGACAGTTCAGCTGGTTTAATGAATCACTACTCATATGACAGGCCAAGCTGACTGACAATTCTTCCGAATTAGTGGAGTACCGCTCATAGAACAAGCGAATCTCACTTACAATTCATCTAATCTAATGGATCAATACTCTTTATACACGCTAAACTGACTGAGCATAAAGATGATTTCATCATGTAAATTACAAAGTTATTTCACTGAAGAATTGCAATTGGTACGGTGATGAAAACCGTTTTAATAGTCAGGTTGCATGTGCATCCCCATGGGGCTGTCTAGGGACTTCCATTTTGAAAGAAACCCAATAATTTGTCAAATGTCTTCCATGCATGTCAAATGAAAAAAAAATAAATATATTCAAAAACGGTTTTAGAAAGGTGCTAAAAGTAACGATTTTAGTCGCTGCAAATGAGCTGTGAAAATGCTGTCTGCTGACAGCCTGGCAGCAGACATTTCAGTAAGCTAGCAGTCAATGTGGAGATATTAAATCCTCTTTCTAAGTGGCCTGAGACTACTTCAAAACTGTGACAATAACAGCTGCAAGCATTAACAATCTATCTTAAAGACTGTATAATCAAGTCACAAAGACTGGACATGTAGCTACGAAAAGGTTAGCAAACAGTAAGGAAATAGCTAGCAAGAGTTTAGCAGTCATCAAACATATAGCTGTAAACTGACGAGCAAAAATTGAATTTATAGCTATCAAGAGCTGCCAGCAAGTTTACACTTAGGTGTCAACATTCACACAGAGGTGTCAGCATTTGCACATAGGTGTCAACATTTACATATAGGTGTCAACATGGAAGCACTAGGGCAAAACTTCGCTTTAATGTATCATTTGATCACTAGTACTGAAGGACAAAAAATTATGTGGTTTCATAAAAATACAAGTATTTTAATATGCAAAGCAAACCATGAAAAGGCTACAATATCAAAATGTGTATCACTAAATTTTAACAAACCTGGTATAATCAAATTTTACACAAAGTTTCTGTATTCTGCAACAAAACCTAATTGCCTTAAATTATTTTGGGGGAAGAAAAGTACAATCTGGAATATGACCACTAAGCAGTGTTGCATATGATTTATCTTAATACTCACAATGAGTGGGATGTGCTATATTTAGTAAATCGGCAATCGCATAAAATATACCAATACATGAACCAGATCCAGAAAAATTTGCATTTTGATGTAGTTTTATTTTTAAAATGTAGGAAATTGTACATCTCAGATACTTTATTGACTCTGATTTTTTTTAATTCCTCTTATTTTCTCTTATTTTTCATACAATTGGTATAGCTAAGGTCCATAATGCATTATATTTTAGTTCAACACCAATATAAATTTGCTTTATGGAGTTAGAAATTTGTACTGATTGCTAGATATTTTCCTATTGGATTTGTAACTTCGTAAGAAATGAGAAACAAGTACTTCTGCAACTGTGAAGTATATCATTTTCATCCTTAAGAAAAAACAACACTAGTTTAAACGTCCAAAAATAAATTAAACATTGCATTTTACATCACTGCATACTTGAATAGTCTGAAAAAGTCAGTTGTATATTCAGAGTTTGTTTAGACATTAGAAGCTTGATTCTACCACTTGTCATGTATGAGAATGCACTTCACTAAACAGCGACTAGGTGGCAGTCTTTAACGATACGCTGCTGTGCATGATGGCCCCTGAGTATCAAGCAAACCTTGGACACAATGCTATTAACAGATCGAAAAACAGTGGACATGCAGGAATGCATAGAGTGTCAAGCATTGAACATATGAAATACTACACCTATTGATGGATGGCCTCAGGAGCAGATCTCGTCATAGTCTAAGCTGTAAACAGGCTTGCTCAGTTCAGAAGACTGGTGTTCCATGATACTTAATATCCACAAGTTAAACCCAAGAAAGGAAGTGTCATTTAGAATCTAGAATGTTTCATTTTAGCTCTCTCATTTTGCCATGTACAGTCCACAATGCTTCATTTTAGGTCTCACATTGTCATAATTGGATAAAGCAGCTCGGTAGGAAGTGAACAGTTTGCCTATCATAATTACGATTATGTGGATTTCTTTTAAACAAGGTTGAAATTATTCATACTAATGGATAAACAGAAATTCCTTAAAAAGTCAGACTTAATATAGCAAGGTGAAATATACCAGAGTATGAATACAATTAGTTTTAGAAATTTCCAGACTAGCCGACAGTTTCCATGCATTCAGGCCAGAGAACGTGGTCAAACTGCCCATAATAAGAAGTGACCATTGTTGTTCCTAGATTGTTGAAACCCGTTAATCAAATAAAAAAATACAAACTAGGAAGTAAAGTGACGTTTTAAGAAATATTGGATATTGTATGCATCTATAGTGCGTCTCTGGACTAATAGGTTGAATACTGATGGCTCCCCTGGAGGCAAAATTAGAAAGTGTTATACTTGTTGAGACTGGCTACTCTAGCCAAGATTTCACTTGGCAGATGGCATATCTTCTGATAAGTAATGATTCAAAGTGTGAGGGATCCATACTGAAATGTGAGCATTTCTGTAGGGTGTGCATTTACAATACATCAATAGAAGCTCGGGCTGACAATAATTGACTCAAGAACAAGCTGCATTACTTTTAAAATAGGTGTGTTCGTCCCTGCATTTTCTGTCAATAATATTTAACTTTTTGTTTTGTTTTATGCAGTCAAAAACAAAAACACGTACAAACCACATCCTGCATTCCCATAATGACCTAGAGTGGACGTTTGCTTCTTTATTACATTAATATATAAAATGTTCGACTTTCATTCTTTATTTTGTACATTGATATAAAGGAATAAATTTGGTTTTTTTCTCACAATATCGCCAAACTGGTCCTTCGTGAATCGTATTCTTCATCCCTTTGCATGTTTTGTTGAAATTAACATGGCCTAACGATGATGAATACCCCACATTATTGAGCACTTGTATTGAGATAAACATTTTCACACAAACATGGTTGAAACTGTATTAATTGAAAAGTATGGCTCCTGCACAAAACATTAAGAGCACCAAATATGGTCTAATCTGAACATTGAGATTATCATAAGATATAAAACCTGTTTAACAAACAGGTCTAAACATGGTTTGTAATGCTAGTTGTTGTAGTAAATGGTCACTTTGAGTCCACAAAGGTCTAGTACAAGATAGGAAAGATGTGAACCTAGTGAGTTCGGTATGATGTAATCGTCTGCCTTATCTTTATATTTTACTGGAATTTATCGCTGAAGGTTTCGTTTTATGATATAATTTTTTTCTACGCTGCAATCAACCTCCTGTTTAAGATATACTTTGCCCCATAAAAAAGTAGCAATTAGCTACTGTTAAAATATTATAAATTAATGTGAAATTATCATGCCAAAAGTATCAGTTTCACACCTTCGCTTTTATTTTACCCTCCCCTGTAGTGTCATGAAATTACAGACAATCGCTTAATCAGAAAAAGGAAAAGGTGAAGGTCATTTGAAAAATGTAAACAACCAAGCTTTTACAAAGCGCCCAGTTCATTGCACTGTCCAGCCTCAATTTAATTAATTAGTACCCACAAAAATGTATCTATTATAAAACATGCCTTCAATACAGATCTAGTTTGTAACACATGGTGGACGCTTTTCACTATGTTCCGGATGACAAGGCAAGTTATTTTGGCCACAACTCCATTCTTTTTGCCCTCATTGGACGTCACAAAAAAATACGTTGCCAGAATAGCTCAGTATTCAAACCATATGGGTCTGAAAATGTGGTATTAATATAGAAATGGTCTTCGTCTAGGTAGTCTTACCTTTGGAATGTACTATATACATATATATATATATATATATATATATATATATATATATATATATATATATATATATATATACATATACATATATATATTTATGTGACTATCTTGTATTTGCAGAAAAATAAAGTTGCCATGGTGTCATACGCAAGCAGGGGAACCTCTGTGTCAAGTAACCACCATAAGTGATATGCTGACATGGGAAGAGCTACCTATTAAATTTAAAGCGGTCAGATGGTGGATACTGGATGATGTTCAAAATTTTTCCTTTGTGGAGAAAAAGGCGACACCTTCTAAAAACCAAGATAAAGACTGGCCCCAAGATAGAGATAGGCCTGAAGTAAGTCATAGCCGTGAGGAAAAGATGCACCACAAGACTCATGGTTCCATGCTTACAACGGCCCATGCAGCTTTAGCTGTGATGCCACGTGACACACAGATTACTGAAGAGAACCCAAGCCCTGCCAGGCGGCCATTAATCAGAAGTCAGCCTGCCAAAACAGTGGAACATCCAAAATCGCATATTTTCAACACATCTGGACTATCCAATACGTGGCTAACACAACTGGAGACCCTGGCTTCTCAAACAAACATGGAGAAAATGTTGTTGATCTGTGACCCGACTCAAGCTCTTGGAAAAGGTGGACAAAAAGAACTGGAATCAATTCAAAACGTTATAAACTTTGATACCCACTTAACATTGAAACAAATAAGTCGCAATTCTATTGAAATCAGCAAATTTATTAAGGAACTGATACCTAGCAATGTACTAAAAGACAGTGGGTATACTGGCCTGGAAATAGAGGATATGGTTGCACACAAATATAAAGGAACGGAACCAGAAAGAAATGTTGATTGTTCATACGACTTTGATGCTCTCGAAGACATGATGAATGGCCTGCAACATAAACTGCTGAATACAGGTACAATCCAGGAGGACGACGTAGGGATAATAATTGATAAAAGTGCAGTTACAGCAGAAAC
>CAXHWN010002137.1:205000-255000 GCA_964020975.1 Hermodice carunculata | reverse complement strand
AAAAACGTACAAGGCCTTCTTTTCTGTTTTTCTCGGCAACTTTAAAATGTCTTAATGGTGGAGCAACAGCACGTTTTAAGTGCGAGCTCATTGGCTGTCGAAAGCTCTGCCCACCAAAGAGAGCACCTGGAAGAAACAAGTAAGCACTGACCCAAATCTGAACGCAGGTATCCTAAAAGACCGGCAAACAATGAAAGATCTGGAACAAGGTGAACATCAATTTGGGTGCAGTGTGTACCAATCCATTCCCTGTCACGTTGGCATTTATATGGGGACAGGCACCGCAAAAGCAAAAGCTTCACAATTATTGTAAAATACTGCATTCAAAAGTCCTCAGGAAGTCACTAAACTGAACACCCTGGTTTCCTAGAATTTATTTTCTTCTTATTTGTTTGTTTGTTTGTTTGTTTGTTTGTTTGTTTGTTTGTTTGTTTGTTTGTTTGTTTGTTTGTTTGTTTGTTTGTTTGTTTGTTTGTTTGTTTGTTTGTTTGTTTGTTTGTTTGTTTGTTTGTTTGTTTGTTTGTTTGTTTGTTTGTTTGTTTGTTTGTTTGTTTGTTTGTTTGTTTGTTTGTTTGTTTGTTTGTTTGTTTGTTTGTTTGTTTGTTTGTTTGTTTGTTTGTTTGTTTGTTTGTTTGTTTGTTTGTTTGTTTGTTTGTTTGTTTGTTTGTTTGTTTGTTTGTTTGTTTGTTTGTTTGTTTGTTTGTTTGTTTGTTTGTTTGTTTGTTTGTTTGTTTGTTTGTTTGTTTGTTTGTTTGTTTGTTTGTTTGTTTGTTTGTTTGTTTGTTTGTTTGTTTGTTTGTTTGTTTGTTTGTTTGTTTGTTTGTTTGTTTGTTTGTTTGTTTGTTTGTTTGTTTGTTTGTTTGTTTGTTTGTTTGTTTGTTTGTTTGTTTGTTTGTTTGTTTGTTTGTTTGTTTGTTTGTTCGTTCGTTCGTTCGTTCGTTCGTTCGTTTGTTTGTTTGTTTGTTTGTTTGTTTGTTCATTTATTTAAGAATATGTTTACCCTGGGTGACCCTTTCAGAGCACAGCTCTGTTCTTCCAAGGGGCCCAGCATACATCTAGATGCATAACTTAACTAAAAAAATGAATGTAAAAGGAAACAAAACTGAAACTAACTAAATGCTTATAAGCGTTAATATGACAAGGCGAGATTACTAAACAAATCTTCAAGACTAGAAAACTAAATGGAGTTGAGAAACACAGGTATTAAGATACATCATTTTAAAAAGTGAGCCTTGTACTGACATTAAAAATCACACACATTTTTTCAGTCCTTTAAACAGTCCGGCAGGCTATAAAAAAATGCAAGCACCTTCATACACAAGCGAACGTTTGAATATACTTTTTTTTCAGAAAAAAGAACATGGATATTATTTCCCGTTGTGTATCGTGCTGAATAGTGATTAATTTCGTTTAGAAGGCAGATTTGGTCTCAAAGATAGTTAGGTGCTAGACCATGCCTGCATTTGAACATTAGAATAGCCATATAAAACTGCGCCCTCTCTTTAATTGTCTTCCATTTCAAACTTCTAACAATGTCTACACACCTAAGGTTTACATGATCATGATTACTCGAGACTATTCTGGTTGCAGCGTTTTGCAGCCTCTGTGCTATTTTAAGCCCCTTCTCTTAAGTCTTAATTAATGGTTGTCTATTTTCTTTTTTAAAATATTCTTTCGAGATTGCATCATGAACTGTTTTCATCATGCAATATTTGCTAATGATGTTCGTTTGTACCGTTTATTGTTACTTGATTCCCAACATTTATTGGTATTTTACAATACTTTGCATAGGCGTAAGGTTTGTGTACATGTGTATGGGAACATGTTTTGTCGTGGTTGTTCTTAATTGCCATATAACCACATACAATATTTGGTTTCTAATTGGCCCTCATACTATGTATGTACTTGTTTATAACAAATTTGTAATATACGTCTACTTTTTGATAGTTTATCACATATGTTTCAACTCTATGTGGCTCAAGCATATTATCATTATGAATCACATGTACAGTGCTTTTCCACGCTTATTTATGAGAACAGTTGTGTCCCAATTACTTACACATTTTTCGTCCTCTCATTTGTATTCTATTTGGTGCGCAACCATCCCAGAATGTCAACACTGTTTACAGCTAACTTCCTTTGAGATTCACTTACTCTATATCATATCTTATGTTTGGATTGCAAGCTACTTTTGCAACTATTACTGTTGTTATTACCGTCAAAGATTACTTGTAACTTATATAGAAAACTCTATTCTATCTTGGAAGTATGTTAAACTTGATGATTATTTGCTCATAATTATATCTTCCGGTGGAAGCCGGGGGACATATTGTTTTATTGCCCGTTTCTTCCGCTTGTTGTTGTTGTTGTTGTTGTTGTTGTTGTTGTTGTTGTTGTTGTTGTTGTTGTTGTTGTTGTTGTTGTTGTACAGGTTCTTCAACACTTGGTTTCCGTGCGATAAGTCTTGAAGGACTGGACAGAATTTGATGAAACTTGGTAGGGTTATGTATCTAGGCCAGACCTAGGTTAGGATTGTATTGGATGACCTTGAGCGAATTCTCAAGGTCACAGGGTCACTTATGTGAAATTGGTTTCCGTTCGATAAGTCATGAAGAACTTGATGGGATTTGATGAAACTTGGTAGGATTATGTATCAAGGTAAGACCAAGGTTGGGACTGTATTTGGGTGCCCTTGACGTAATTTTCAAGGTCACAGGGTCACTTATGTGAAATTGGTTTCTCAGCAATAAGTCTTGAAGAACTTGATGAAAATTGCTAGAGTAATGTACCTAGGTGAGAGCTAAAATAGGATTGTAATTTTCAAGCAAACTTTGTCATTTGTAATTTGTTATCACCTGTAGCTTATTCAGAGACGTAAGTGTTCCACCAGGAGACATTTGATTTTCTGTTGGAAAATCAGTCTGTTCTAGTTTCCCCACTTTTAATCTCACTGGCAGGGGATATACAACTCAATCCAGGGCCTGCTACTAATTTTCGAGATATAACTCTCTGTCATATTAATGTTCGCAGTCTGACTCAGGATAAAATGCGGTGTATCTGTGCGGACATTGCCCACCAGCACGATATTATAGCCATGTCTGAAACGTTCTTATCTCAGAATTCATCCGACAGTAATTTTGTGTTGCCTGGTTTCCACTCACTTACGCGTAGGGATCGCCCTAGCGGCCTGGGTGGAGGTGTTGGACTGTATATTTCTCAACAGCTTCTAGCATCTAGGCGTCATGATCTGGAAAGTCCCGACTTAGAACTTTTGTGGGCAGAAATTAAATTACATAATAATTCCTTTTTATTAGAGGTTGTCTACAGACCACCCGATTCGCCCGTGTCATTCTGGGGCAATTTGCAAACCAATCTTGATCACCTCAAAACTGTAGGTATTGATAACATTATTATAACAGGCGATCTGAATGCTGATTTTACTACAGCACCAGGTAGAAAACTTGATCATTTTTGTACAACAAATTTTCTTGTCCCCCATATACATGAACCTACGCGTACAACTCATAATACATCAAGCTGTCTCGATCAAATAATCTCTAATATTCCAAACTATATTTTAGAACCACACGTTTTGCCACCGATTGGTAATTGCGATCACTGCGTGTTGTCTGCCAATATTTTATTCCGACGGAAGATTGAAACTGCTTATAAAAGATTAATTTGGGAATATGAAAAGGCAAATTTTAATGATTTTCGTGACCACTTAAGTCGGATATCTTTGGATAATTACTTTTTATCCAATGATATAAATGAGTGCTGTCTATATTGGACGGAAGGCTTTCTACAAGCCGCTAAAGCTTGTATACCCAACAAAGAAGTTATAATCCGGCCTGACGATTTACCGTGGTACACTTCAGCCTTGCGCTGCGAAAAGCGCAAAGTTATGCGAGCTTTTTCGAAAGCAAAAGACAGTTATCACGGACCTCATAGCCAGGAACTATGGGCTTCATATAATCGGCTTCGCAACCAATATCAGGAGCATCTCCATACTGCTGAAGAGCAACATAATAGCAAATTAAGTAATTCCCTTAAAAGTCCCCAAAAGAAAAATAAAGCTTGGTGGAGGACTGTAAAATACTTTTTAAATAAAAATCATCGCCAAACTATACCATCCTTGCTTTGAGATGGTAAACATATAACCGATAATGCTTCCAAAGCTGAAGAATTTTTAATGCCTTTTTCTTAAGACAAAACATTGATACATCAGCAGCCCGTAACCTTACTTCTCCCGATCACCCCACTAATACTATCAGGAATTTGGAAATTTGTGAAAATGAAGTTCTTGATATACTTAAATGCCTTGATACAGCAAAAGCTACTGGTCTTGATGGAATAAGTCCAAGACTCCTGAAAGAAGCTGCCCCGATAATTTACAAACCACTTACGAAATTATTTAACATGTCCCTAAATCTAAAGCAGTTCCCATCCATTTGGAAAAAGCACATGTCACACCACTCCAGAAAAAAGGAGATGATAACTTATGTAATAATTATTGTAGTGCGTCCTTATTAAGTTGCACAGGTAAAATATTAGAAAGGGTAGTTTTTAAACATGTTTTCAACTTCTTTCGCGATAACATGATCATTTCGGTCAATCAATCTGGTTTTATGCCTGGTGACTCGACAGTCAACCAATTACTTTCACTTCACCACGAATTATGTGTAGCCATTGATGAAGAAAAAGAAGTGCGAATTATATTCCTTGATATAAGCAAAGCTTTCGACAAAGTTTGGCATGAAGGTCTTTTATATAAATTGGAGAAAAACGGTGTAACTGATAATCTTTTGAGCTGGTTCCAAGACTATCTTCACAATCGTAAACAAAGAGTCGTCCTTAACGGACAATCCTCTAGTTGGGGTACCATTACTGCCGGTGTGCCCCAAGGTTTCGTTTTAGGCCCCTTATTATTCTTAATCTATATTAATGATATTGTGAATGTTGTGAATTCAAATATCAAACTTTTTTCTGATGACACTTCGCTCTTTCTTACCATTGACGATCCAGCCCATGGTGCAGCGATCATGAATAATGATCTTTCTTCTTTGGACGAATGGTCCAAAGACTGGCTTGTCTCCTTTAACGCACAGAAAACCGATGCAATGCTTGTTTCCTTTAAGCACGCACGCGATCACCCTCCTCTCATCTTCCAGGGTCACCAACTTGAGAATGTACCCGAACACAAACACTTGGGGCTTACTTTAAAATCAAATCTAAAATGGAATTCCCATTGTGACTAAAGCATCTAAACCGTTAAATGTCACGAAAAGCTTGCAGTATCGTTTAGATCGTGAAACACTAGAAGTGATTTATATGTCCTGTATCAGATCTATCATGGAATATGGCAGTGAAGTCTGGGATGGTTGTGCACAATCCGATAAAAAATTCTTGGAAGATTTACAATTAGCTGCGGCCCGTATTGTGACGAGAGCAATGAAAACTACGCCTAGTGAGAAGCTGTATGAAAAAACGGGATGGGAAAAATTATCTGATCAAAGGGAAAGGTCCAAGCGGATCATGATGTACAAAATTGTTCATAAATTAACCCCCAGCTATCTTTATACTGCTCTCCCAAATGTCCCAACTCCGGTGGACAACCCTCACCCTACCAGGTCAAGTTCTAATTTAAGATCGCGCTCTGAGTTATCTTCCTTTGATTCCAGAACAGTTTTCTTTCAAAAATCATTTTCTCCTTCCGCTATCAAATTATGGAATCTACTTCCGTCGGAAACTAGAAACTTATCGACTGTAGCTCAGTTTAAAAGGAAAATTTCCCCTCCCAGATCATATCCCGTCAGATATCCAGAATTACTTAATGTTGGTAAGAGACATTTATCTATTATACACTCCCGCTTACGTATGGGCCGCAGCCAATTAAACGAACATCTGTTTAAAACAGGTATAAAAGAATCTGCTATTTGCTCATGCGGAGCAGCTTCAGAAAGCATCTGGCATTACTTTCTTACGTGTCCCCGTTATGGTGCTGCTCGAGATATCCTTCATACATCAGTTAGCGCTCTGGCACCATTCTGAAAAAACAATTTTGTTTGGCAGCGATCTTTGTAATCTTGAAGACAAAATGAGCATTTTTCTAGCAGTACAAGAATTTATAGAAAAAAGCAAACGTTTTCAAAGTGGAGCAGTAACGTAGTTTTTTATTTGCAAATCTATTGATATTTTATGCAATCCCGGCAGTGGTAATCTATATGCTCCTCTGTCTGTGCTCGTTTTAGTGGTGTCTATCTCTTCTATGTATCCTCCGCTACACCGCTCATCGATTCATTCCATTTACTGACTCGATTAGCGATGATACTCAGGAGTTGTATTGTGCCGTTCGTCCTGTTATTTATCTGCAAGAAGGATTAATATAGGGCCACACCCTGCTTCCTAATCGTATTTCTTCAGAAATAAAATACGTTTAAGCCAACCCCCTTTTCCATACAAGTACCCCACACAGTGTCGGCGTAATCAATACAAGGTAGCATTGTTGACTTAAATATAAATTCTCAAGTTTGTCTTAGGAAAATCTTACTTAATCGTCTTAGTACGGCTAGTTTCCCCTTGACTTTTGTATGCGGTTTCTTCACGTGCGTATTCCAAGTGCGTATTCTTCTGTCGTAACAGGCTGTGCGTGGTTACCATGTGCCCCTATTCCCTGTGAAGCGTGAGCCTTCATTTTCTCACTAATGGAAGCCAAAACTTATAAAAACGTGGCTCATTTGGGTTAAAAAAAGTTGACTTCAGGTCTGTCGTTCACATGCAGATGACGCTGTAATGCACGATACAGGGAATCTGGAAGGCATGACTTTTTATCATTTCTTTTTGCTTTCTGTAGAAAGAAAAAACTAATGCGGCATTTCGTCAATGATATGTATATTTTTGTGATATCTTCAGAAATGGGATAACAATCTGCCTGTCTTGTCTCGGCCAATGGATTAGTCCATTTTACCCACTGCAGATACACATCGACGCCGCATTCATTAGTATTTTGTGTGTTTTCCGGGACCACTTGTTTGAATATTTCATCTAATTCTGATGCACTCACCGGCTTGTCAAAGCGCGTCACTGCAGAAATAGGGAGCTCCCTGGCAGATGTAACTAGCAGAATGTGACTTTTTTTCCTGGCCCCCATTTGGAATAAATCTTTAGTTGAGATACCTTTCAGGTCCTCCGACATAAATTCCTAGGCAAACAGAGCATTCTCCCCCTCACCCAAAGTTAAAGCGTCCGACGGGTCCTACATATTTTTTTCGATGTGCAAGCATGTGCAGGCAGAATAAACACCCATGTGGTTAAAATTAGCTTGATCATCGCTTTGACATGGAAGTGGACACATGTGTTCTATCGTGTGCACGGGAGGACCCACCTTTTAACACCTATATAAGATGCTAGCCAATCAGTGTTGCGTGTTTAGTAGGTTAAAAAGCAAGGTGAGAAGTCAAAACATTTTCATGTCACCTACGGGCTCCGCCCTTCGGTAACATTAAAATGTTTTAACGTCCCACCTTGCCTTTTAACCTACACTAAAGTGAAAGTGCGCTCCCTGTTACAGACTGCATTTTCATTGGCCCATCAAAAACCACGCCTCCTGAGCAGGTACGCGAGAGCCAGGTGGAAAAGAAATAACAAATGTCAAAATACCATGAGGCAAGCTGAAAAGAGACAAAATTTATATGGCACGGAAGTGTTATGCAATGTTCGATAACAATACCTTAGCCGCAGTGCCAACTACATGAGACAGGTAGTGAAAATAAGCTATGTGAAAGATTTGACATTTTAGTGTGCAAAATTGTTGTACACTTATTTACCACACATCACATATCTGAAATAAAACAGGTGCGCCAAATAAATAAACAGATATACTTTAAGTTGCCTTACTTTGAAATAACCACCATAAAGATGCACCAGTACCTAAAGTAAACAGAAGAGAAACTGAATGGTTTCATTCCTTCAAGGCCAGAGATATTTTGAAATAGAATTATATCTATCTAGTCAATCTCGATTGGCAACTTCTATTTCAAAAGACATTTATAATGATAAGTATTTATGAGAATATTTCATTTCTTTTTAGTTTTGTGGAACTCATTTCTCCATCGTGCCCACTGCATTTAAACTAAAGCCCCCAGCTGGCCTACTTGTTTGCAATTCGCGTAGTTACTACGCTGAGGAACAGCGCTCCTCACCTTCCCGTCTGACTATGTGTCCGACGGGTTCGTCCATTCTATTACCTGTGTGCTCAGCGACATATGTTTTTGCTGGCAAAATTGTGTCTGTAAGGGTGACATTTGCCTGCGGAGCAGACTCTAACATTGTTGTTCACGTAGCACTAGGCCGATTCGCAGGCAATGTTAGCAATTGCTGGAAACAAATCGTAGATCCAAAATGTCTTGCAAATCGTCATCAGCCCAAAACAAAATTTCCGTCTGCATTTTCCATCTTAATTGATAAGACCCGAACTGTACACATTTGCATGGTATAATGTCTTGTGAGCAAGTGTGGAAACTGGCGTTCGCTTGGCTACTCGACACCCACGTGACTTAATCCTTACTTTTGTTCAGATAAATTTCTTGTGCTAACTAATTCTAGTTCTTGTTTTAAAGTTTTTATTTTTATTTTTCGTCAGATAGCCATGAATTAGGGATTCTGATTTTATGGGACGATAACTGAAGTATGCTGGTAACTGTTTATTAACAAATTTGCCTATGCCAGGAAACAAAAGCAAATATTCACTTATGTAATATTGTGAAAGTTGTTGAAGGAAAATGTCACATAATTTAAACCATTTTTAGCTTTTGAAACTTGGTTCTGTAGGTGTGAGTTACTTACTATGATTTACTTTTATTGGAGGATGAATACATTCAAAGTGTATTCATCCTTCTATCGCGACCACACCAACTCAGTCTCTGCGACTGATAGGCGCGTGCGTAGCTTGCGCCATGCACAGACAGCATCAATGCCATAACCAATCGGTGTTGGTTTCTAAGTTGGTTATGAGGCAATATGAGAGTAAACAGACTTCACTGACAGCCGGGGCTCTGCCGTTGGCTGTCATCAAATTCTGTTCAACTCGCATCTTGCCTTATAACTGACACTTGATCCTACAGTGATTGAATAATATTTTGTAGCATTGTCGCGCACTGTGCTTTGTGTGCAATGAACGAAGCGAAACTTTACACCTCTGTGCCAGGAAACAAAAGCAAATATTCACTTACGTAATATTGTGAAAGTAGAATCAGATGATCTGTTCTGCTGGACATTTGAACATTCGACATTTTTGTAGGAGAACAAAATGGCAAATATGAACGAGAACAGAGACTTAAATGTCCTAATCCAGAATTAAACACTGAAGTTGGGTCCCTTTCTGAAGGTTTGACCGAATTAATTGGTGATATTTAACAACACTTGGACTCTATCGAAATGCAACAGTGGTATTTCCATCGTGGTACCACAATTATCCGTTTCCATGTTCCCTAAGATGCCAGATTTGGACAACCATTGGCAAATGAAGAATTACAAAAGAAAATCGCTGACAGCGTACCGAAACTTAAGGTAATAAATCAAAGAAGATGTGGCTTTTAAAGTTTATTTTTATAGGGCCATTTGGCAAAATTCAAAGCCAGAAACAGAGGGCGATTTTTTTTTTTTTTTTTTTTTTTTTTTTGCGTTTGTGTGCCAGCATGCTCCTGGCACATGAACGCAAAGTATTAGAGGATTACAGCACAACCTACGAGAAAATGGAATACCAGTGCTGAACATTTTTAAGAAAGAAGATCCACGTTTTTTTTTTAATTATTATTTTTAAAAAAGGACTGAACGAAAGAATAGCCCTATTAACAATGGTGGGTATTGTAATAAAAAAACCGGGCTGATCCTGTTCCACCCCAAGGAAAAGTTGCACTTTTGGACTAGAGGTATGTTTTCTCTTAATAGGGAAGAGGGGCTCAGCAACACATTGTTTCCTGCTATGGAAAAGCATTTGGATTTTTTTGCACGTGACCATAGAAATTGCATGGCAGATCTGTTCCAAATTCCATTTGACCCAGAAAACACTTTGATGTGTTTCATATATGAAGAACATAAATCTAAAACAAATCAGGGTGGCCTTGACAGGAAAAAGGTGAACGTGAAACAAGTAAAACACTATTAATAATAAGAATGATGATGATGATGATGATGATGATGATGATGATGATGATGATGATGATGATGATGATGATGATGATGATGATGATGATGATGATGATGATGATGATGATGATGATGATGATGATGATGATGATGATTTACTAGGAAAACTACTCCTTTGCAGCGGGAAGGGGGGGCACCAACAGAACGGGGAAAATTCCATGATGCGTCCAATATATATACAAGTAATCATTCATCCTTTTGTCAAACAAGCAATCTGTGCATGTTAAGATAACTGTACCGTATCACTGTGAAGATCCAGGAAATCCACGTTGTTCTGTTATGGTTTACCATATATAGATGGGTTTAATTCCTTTCCAAAGAAAAGTGAATTTCATACAAAAACATTGCCGGCTATTTAGAAATTTCAATATCCACACTTTAGTGCAGCCTCAATTAGTGAGAATTATGTGCTTGAAATGTTTTGGAAATTTCACAAGGAGGTCGGCACCGGTATTGACATCGGCACCCGCAGTATCCCAAACCGCAGTGGAACAGGTACATGTGTTTCTGCAATTTGACACTGAACTATATTTGTATAGCTCTACCTCACAAGCGTGGCAATTTAGGGACATGTGCACCTGAGACAATAATAGGCATCTAACTTCTACCACTGAAAAGCTCACAGATTGAAAAATGCTGATGCAAACATTTATGAAGTATATTTTTCTGGAAGGAAAATGATAAAAATTTTCAGGCATCGTTATTATTAGTATAATTTCAACATTGTGAGCTGGTTGTGGAATATACATTTAACTCATTGGCAAAAATATTTTTTTTTTTTTTTTTTTAATTTAATTTAAACATATTTGTTTATTCTGGATCACCTAATAGCATACATCGAGATACTAAACAACAGGCTCTCCAGACATAGAGACACACAGAATACATACAACACACACGGGACAATACAATTCACAATATGCTTAATATGTACCACTCATTGTTACACTATATTTGTATAGCTCTACCTCACAAGCGTGGCAATTTAGGGACATGTGCACCTGAGACAATAATAGGCATCTAACTTCTACCACTGAAAAGCTCACAGATTGAAAAATGCTGATGCAAACATTTATGAAGTATATTTTTCTGGAAGGAAAATGATAAAAATTTTCAGACATCGTTATTATTAGTATAATTTCAACATTGTGAGCTGGTTGTGGAATATACATTTAACTCATTGGCAAAAATATTTTTTTTTTTTGTTTTTTAATTTAATTTAAACATATTTGTTTATTCTGGATCACCTAATAGCATACATCGAGATACTAAACAACAGGCTCTCCAGACATAGAGACACACAGAATACATACAACACACACGGGACAATACAATTCACAATATGCTTAATATGTACCACTCATTGTTACAATAATATTGAAAAATACACTTTCCTGGATGCTATGAAGTAAATACCCACAAGCTGAGACATGTCGATTAAAGAATGAGTACAAGTTATTGATCCAGAAAGATCCACTATGTCACTAGCTCGGTAACCAAAGAAATGATGATAGTCTTAGCCATAAACCGTATATAGACAGGATCAACATGCAATCAAAATATGAATCGTCTGGAGTCAGAAATAAATTTTTGGACAGCATCAAATAATTTAATGTCAAGGTTTGCAGTAAGGTCATTGTTACCATGTGTAAGATACCTGATAAGTATATCAGTTGCTAGATAGACTACAAGTCTAGGATTCACACCTGGAGCTAGAATGTAACAAACCGTTTTTAAAAGTGATTTCCTGGAAACTGAATAATAGGGACATTCTACGAAAAAATGAAGAGTACTTTCGTCAGTATTTAGACATTTACAAGCTGTAAACGGTATCATATTAAATCTGTATCGATGGTAATTTAGTCCGGATAAGCCCAAGCGCAAACGAGTGTGCATGATATTTGAAAATCGACTGCCGTGTGAGTAATAATCAGGAACAAGATCTACAGACAATAAAGTATTTTTCAACGTACATTTAAATTGGGATAAAGTTGCAGAATGTCTTATGTCGTCGGGGAGATCGTTCCAAAGTTAAATAGAGGAAGGAATGAACGAATTTCCGGACCGTAAGGAATCAAACCTGATTTGTCTTTGGCTGCGTCGGTTTCTTAACTGGACAGTGGGCTGACCATTGTTATTCGGAACGAGATCCGAAAGATAAGCGGGAGTTTGACCATTAACAATTTTTTTAAAACATGATTAATTTGAAATATTGACGTCTTTTAGCTACAGTAGGCCAGTCTCATTCCTTAAGCATAAGATGACGGGGAGTGCGTTTCAGGGCTCCTAAACAAATCCGAGCTGCTTCATACTGAACACCTCGAGGGAATCAGAAAGAGTCTGAGCAATTGTCAAAACTTATGCATCCATACTCTAAGATAGGTCGTACCATTTATTTGTAAAGCCGAATTAGAGTATTGCGAGATAACCTAAATTTAAGTATGTGGATGAGAGACAGACGTTTCCTCGCTTTTTCCATAATTCTGGTAATATGGGCATCCTACTTTAGATTACTAGAAAGTGTAACGCCCAAATGTGTATGGCTAGTACCTTCTGGTATAACAGAATCGCCAAGGAGTAAAGGAGGGTGATCTGGCTTATTATGTTTAGTGGAAAACAAAACAGCTAAGGACTGAATAGCATTAAAAGACCTTTTCCACTGTTTGCCCCATGCAGAGATATGAACAAGATCTGCGTTCATCCCAACTGCAGAGGTAACGGGATCATGCCATGGATTATCTCCAGAATGCTAGTGTCATCAGCGAAAAGCTTAATATCACACACAATATTATCAGTTATGTCATTAAAGTACACTAGGAAAAGAAGAGGCCCCAGATATCACATCATATGTGAGACTTTTACACAAATTTGGGCATAACTCAAGCTTATTGAAACTTCAAGCAATTTTAACTGATATCTTAAACATGGGGTCCCTTACCTCTCTTTAAACATCTTGAGTTGAAAATTTGCAAAGAAAACAGACCATAAGAATATGCAAAACTTTTAGAGTTTGTATATAAATAAATGTTGACACCGATTAAGGCGTACTGTCACTTTTCGTTCCGTGTCGTAAAATGTTCGCAAGCATGTGAAAGCAGATGGTTTATCATTTTTTGTTTTCAACATACACTACATATGCTACTCATACAATAGAGAGATAACATTTTTGTCAAGCATTCATTTCTTTGACACAAATTCTTCAGGTTGTACACTTTGACTCATTGAAAGGCTAAATTTGAAAATATAAGCAAAATGACCTTATTTATGTGCTAAAAGTGCAGAGTAACACATTATCCTTTACACTCAAGCAAATTGATATACTTATCTTGGAATATCTAAGCATAAATACCCATCCTTAATGGGGATAGGGGAGAAACAGATACTGGAACAAAGCTGCCTATTCAAACAGGGAGTTGATTCATCCATTGTGTGTCACAGTTCTACCAAAATGACCAGCAGGCAGTAAAGTTGGCTGACAAAGTCGCAATTCAATGCCAAAGAAGAATTTAATGTTATATATTGCCGTCTGAGGGCGCCAGCTCCCTGTTCCTCACTGGTCTTCCTGACGCAACTTGCGCGTGGCACTTGCCTGTGAAAGCAAGCACATTGTCGTCTGCTACAGTTCAGTAGAGCAGAGACAGCCGAACAGGGAGGTTCACAGCAGGAAAGCTTGGCAAAATCCTCCTAACATGAGGTAAAGTACGAATAGGTAGGCTATTAACCAAGCAAAAACTGTACACTACAATTCTGCCCCAAGTTGTTTTGTATAGGCCTAAATTTAAAAAAAAAGTTCAGAAGTAGAGAGATTTAATTTTAATTTGACTGTACAACTTTCTGTTACTTGAGGAAAAATTGTCCTCTGTATTCAATTCTGGGGGGATGAAATGAACCCATGTTGTGGTTTGTCCAGTCAAATGACAAAAGTTTATCAAAGAACATCAAATGTAATGATAATGTGATGATTGAAAGAATCATGTTTTTCTTGCATGTCTAACGTTATTCCAATTACGCGATTACCTGTAACGTTAACTTAAAATAAATTTGTCGGTTTAAGTCATAAGCCTTCCACTTCTCAAATTATGTGACAATTAACCATGCCTTTCTTGCATTTCTATGAAATTAAAACTATCAAAATTAAATCTGGTAGTTGGGTCCAAGGCAAGGCGTTTACTGTTGTCTAAAATTAACCTTGGCTTTCATGGTGCGTCTATTTTTCAATGGAGATAGGCCTACTTACTTATCCGGGCACAGCCCAATTTTTACATTAATTAGCACGGTACATAGGCCCTATAGATAAAATACTTGGAAGTTGCAGAGTTTATGAATCCAATTGGGCATGACATTCAAAGAGTTGAAATATTTGTGTACCTGCGTGAACAACAGCCGTAACCAGCTCATACTGTCCATACATCATGTGGGCCTAACAGTGACATGGGCTCTCATCTAAATTTCGTTTCTAATGTGGTAATTAGTGTCATGCAAGATAATAGAGCCACTAAAACAGAAAACTTGCATCGTAGTTGAAAGTTTTGAAAAGACCCAAGTCACAACTGCTTCTGTCGAATCCTCTCAGACAAATCCACAGGGCGGCCTTATATTTGTATTTTTTATTTACGTTTACCATAGAGCCGGTCCCTGTTGTTTCCATGTATGTTCAATCAAGGTAAATTATATGCAAGGCCTGACCTTCTTTTCTTTTTTTTCTTTTT
This sequence comes from Hermodice carunculata, assembly GCA_964020975.1. Classification (NCBI taxonomy): domain Eukaryota; kingdom Metazoa; phylum Annelida; class Polychaeta; order Eunicida; family Amphinomidae; genus Hermodice; species Hermodice carunculata. The sequence goes on along the minus strand of CAXHWN010002137.1, from coordinate 240,085 downwards.
TTAAATTCTCTCTTGCTTGGCCTCGCATTTGAAATAATTTGTGTTTGGCTCAAAAGTGAAAACATACATTAGGTACTAAGGCCCTAAATGCTGTTGCAGTGTTGGTTCAGTGTCAGAAATGCACAGCCTGGTGCTAATAACATCATAATGGTCATTACAATTTCCAGTAATTTCACTGCCCACAGTGAATACAAATTCCAAGCTTTGAGAAGATCTAACATCCAAAAGGCTCCAACGCCGGGATTAGAGGGGTTAAAATGTATCCTGACTGTTCTTGGAACTGTTCCAGTTTTTTTTTTTTTTTTTAAACCATCGCTGAAGATTTCAAGGTAAACTTTGACGTCACGGAACTGGACTCCCTGACCCTGCATCGCAAGGCAGCATCCCAATATACCCTTCAGGGGGGTCAGAGTATTAAACACCAGGTAGAAGTGTCGGTTTGTCCATCATAAATGAACTTTTTTTCCCTGATGCTGAGTAAGTACAGGTTTGTCCAGTGACACCTTCACGTGTAAACATAAACATTGTAAACAAATAAAATCCGACACAGCCCACTATAACAAAGCTGTCCATCCCGAGTGTCAGTGTCTCGTGGACTCATCCACTTTGACAGCGTCACATCACAAGCGTCAAACATAATACACCACTTATACAGTTCCCACAATACAGTTGGAAGCCATGAACGCAGACCTGAGCGCTCACTGCAAACTGTAGCCTTTGTATGTGGAATTGTGAGACTTTGGGAAAGAAAGTTGTTTTGTGATCAGAGTGTGATGTAAACAGAATGTTGATTGTTGACTCAGGTTTGGTCTCGGATCTGTTTGCAGGGAAGACGGCCATTGCAGTCTTTGGGGGGTGCCGCTTGGATACAGCCAGACCCCTGGAGAGGGTGATCGCGGCGCCTGTCACCCCACAAGGCCTCGGGGGTCAATTTGAAGAGGTGGCACAGATACCCAGGGTGCCACACCCGAGGCAGCTCACTGCAGTGGTCAGGTTTAAGGATGAGGTGTGGCTAATTGGAGGCGAGGACGCAGGTAAGTCCCGTGGCCTGTGATTGACATCAAAGATACCTTTGACAATCACACAGAGAGAAACATCAATACACTCACGTGTAATATAATACTACTACTGTGTGGTATGTTTGTGTATTGATGTGTTAATGTGTGTATTGTGGAACACCTACAGGATGTCAATCAAACACAACAGAAAGTTGTTGACTCCTGACAGTAAACTGTTTGTCACAGTCGACTGTTGACCAAATGAAAGATTTCATTCACCGATTCAGTCAACAGTTAACTTGACAGTAATTTGTGGAATCAGTGATCAATTCATCGCTCATAAAAAACAACTTTGTTGACGTTAACTGGTGTCACTTTTGTCATCGTTCATAAAATACAACTTTGTTATGTTATCTTGTGTCACATTATGTCCGCGTTCCCACTTGACGAGTCTCTCTCTGTTTATAGGTGACAATCCACTGTCAGGTTGTGACGTACTGGACCTTGTCAACTGGCAGTGGAGGGCAGGGCCCCACATGAGGACACCAAGGTGCGAACACACGGCGACAGTGGTGGCCGGGGAGGTGATAACCGTGGGCGGTAGGAATGAGAACCAACTCCTCTCATCCACAGAGACTCTGGGAGCAGAGAACAACTGGCTGCCGGGACCCGACCTGCCCGAGGAGAGGTTTGCACACGCTGCGTGTGAGTTTGAGGGACGGGTCTATATAAGCGGAGGGAGGGATGATGCAGGTACAGAGCTTACATCTGTGATATCCTGGACGCCGGGGGAGACCAGCTGGCGACAGGAGCCGTCACTAACAACAGGCCGTATGCATCACACGATGGTCACCACAGGAGGCGGCCTCCTGGTGTGTGGTGGCACGGGTGAGTACAGCATGGAGCAATATCACTCCCAGTCCAGGACCTGGAGCACACTGATCACCAGGACACCAGAGCATAAGGCTTTCTCATCCGCCGTGGTGCACAGTGGAGTGTTGTATCTTGTTGGTGGCCATCTCTCTCCCATCACGTGGCGATACGATGATGGCGTCTGGCACGAAGACCAGAAGATGCCGTGGAATATGTTTGACACAGCAGCCTGCCTCATCGAGCTCCCCATCACCCGGTGAGACATCACCCGAGAACAAGTAAGTGATGACTACTACAACTATAACACTTCACCCCATTAACCCTTCCACGCATTTTGTGCCATTGTTTTGTGTACAGATACTTTGTTTACTGTTTGGTTTGTTTACGAGAAGTAATTGAAGTTCGACCTGTTCCCAGGTGTGCAGCTCAGGGAAACCAACATGACACATGGGAGCTGCTGCTTTATATACCGAGGTGTAAACAATCCACGTTGCTAGCGTGGTCAGACTGATGTCACACGTCAATCATTGTTGGGTGTGCTGATTAGCGATTGGTCCACCGTCAAGTGACGTTGGTGAGAAGATGTAAATTGCACGTGCTCTAGTGTGACGTTCCATGCATGGAGAGCATTCGTTCCATGCCTAGGGCAAAGCCGCAAGGCAGTCCCGGTGCCACTGGGCAGTGGGGAAAAGCCACTTTGTAGGCCTAGCGCTAGTCGAGCACTAAATACGAAAATACCATTTTTGTGCTCGACGCTGAACGATGTTTTGACTCTGTTTGGCATGCAGGATTATTTTTTAAACTGAAAAAATTTTTTACCGTTTGGCCATTGGAAATTTTTATATACCTGGTACAAAAACCTATTGGGTGTTGTAAAATGGAATAGTTCGCACAGTAGTATCTTCAGTATCACTAGAGGTACCCGACAAGGAAGTTGTTTGTCGCCGCTATTCTTCAATATATTTTTAGATGGTTTACTGGAAAAACTCAATAGAACAGAACTTGGACTACGTTTTAACACAGAATGTATTGGTTCTCTGGCCTATGCAGACGATGTTACCCTGCTTAGTGCCACGGGACCCGACCTTCAAGCACAAATCAACATTTGCACGGAATATGCAGATACCTGGAGATTTTCGTTTGGCTTGAAAAAATCCAAATGTATGGTGGTTGGTGGCAGTGTGTTTAATACGCTTCCAACTTGGAATCTAAAGGGCCTTCCCATAGAAACAGTCACATCGCTAGAAATCCTCGGTACAGTATTTGACGCCTCCTGGTCCAGTAAGAGCCACGTGAAAAACCGTATGCAGAACTGTCGTCGCATTTATTATGGTCTTAATAACGTAGGAATGCATTACCGGGTCTCCATACCGATGTTAAAATGTACCTGTGGAAAACTGTGTGCTTACCTGTTCTTACTTACGGTGCTGATTGCCTTAGTCTTCCGGAGCACGAAATACGAGATTTGGACTCTTTGCAAGCTACTCTCATTAAACAGTCGTTGGGACTAAGCAAACGGTCGCACCATAGTAATCTGTTACATGCTCTAAACTTGCCTCTTGTTCACACTGTAATTAAGCAACGAACTGTCTCTCTGTTTTACAAAATATTCAAGACTATCTCACCACTACGTAATTTGATTTTGCTTCAACTTGCCAACTTTATTTTACACGGTACCCTATACCCTGGATCCTTAATTGCGCGCATCGTATCATTTAACGTATCTCCTCTGTTCATAGCCTTCAGTGACACTTGTCCTAGACTTTTTAGTGGTTGCTCCGCGGACACTACTACCCCTGATGGACTGGTGGACTCGCTCAAATTTTTAATTTATTCTGATAACTATTTTAAGCCATGGTCCGCGGAGCACATTCTCACCGGCCTCCTCACCAGAGCTTTTTAATTTAATTTGAATTCATATGCTTGGCCGCTTTTATGTACATATGTATATTTTACTTTCTCCCAAGTGGAGGTTTTAATAAAAATTATTATTATTATTATAAATTGCGTCAATACCGCATAGTGCAGAAGGTCCAGGTCAGAAAATTCTCACTTTCAGTGATCTTATTTCTTGAAAACAGCCATGTAAATCTCAACCAGCTTTCATAAAAGTGTGTGTGTCAACACACACTTTTCTTTCTTTCTTTCTTTCTCTCTCTCTCTCTCTCTCTCTCTCTCTCTCTCTCTTTCTTTCTTTCTTTCTGTCTTCTTTACCAGCAAATTTGTCGGACACTTTTTTGGGACACTATTGCACATTGGAAACTCCAAACTTGGCATGATTGTAATTTGTAACTCCATACAAGGATTTTGACCGTTTTATACAGAGGAGTGAAGATGTTTAAAATTATGCAAATTAGGGGCATTTGAAATTTAAATTTTTTAATATTTACTAAAGTATAGTGGATGGAGATGTCATTCCAACTTGCACTAGGGGTTATTGGCCACTGGGCATCTGATGAATTTAAAACAAAAGCTGTAGCCATTTAAATAATGCTAATTACCAGGATTTGAATTTTTAAAACTTGAATATCTTCAAAACTATTATAGACAGAGATGTCATTTCATCTACTAGGGGGTTGTTGACCATTGCACATGTAATAAATCTAAAACAAAAGTTGTAGCAATTTAAATTATGCTAATTTAGTAATTATTAGTATTCGAAATTTTCAATCTTGAATATCTTCAACACTATAATAGAAAGAGAAGTCATTCCAACTTCTACTAGGGGTTTGTTGACCATTGCGCACCTAATGAATTAAAAACAAAAGTTGTAGCTAAATAGCACCATTAGAAATTTTAAAGCTTGAATAACTTCAAAGCTATAATAGATAGAGATGCCATTCCAACTTCTACTCCTTTGTTAATGTTATGAAATAGTTGTACATTGCCATACCAATGTGCTTTGAAGACACACTCACTGATTTGCTATGCAGCAAATCATCTTTCCTAGTTATATCTTTGTATTTGTCATTAGAGATCTCCATTTATACATTCCATATATTGTAAGCTGCAAATTTTTAATTTTAAGGTTAACAATGTACCCAAGTGACAGTATAAATTTAGGGGTTTGGGATAAATTTGTCAGTATTCTGACCATATATCTATTTACCATGTGACTACCAGTGTCACTTTAACTGCATAGTTTCAACCTGAAATATGGGGTTTCAGTTGCCAATGCCATATTTCTGCACAGCATGCCAAATTTATTTGTTAAAGGTGGATAATCAGCATTTTCACTCTCCTCTTTATTTTATTTGTTTATTTTGTTGCAATCAACCATAGTATTTCCTAGCAGTATGTTCGTTATAGCAATATATTTGGTTAAAAAGAGGTATTTAATTATATTTATGATGATAATAGATGGTGTAAAAGACTAAGGTGACCTACACTTTTTTCCGAAAGAAATGGCGTTTAGCGATCTTTCCATATTTAACTAGCATTGTTTTCTGATTTTACCATGATACCTATAGATATAGGCAGGCAATTATTACAGTGAGTTTTAGGGTATGGCACATCCTCGTATTAGAACGAAACTGGTCAGAGTATGGAATTAACCCTCTTTCTCCAGTGCCTTAAGTTAGAAAAACAGTGTGTGTGAGGGGCATGCCCCCCTCCCCGGGAAATTTTGAAATCAAGCCTGCAAAATGGTGCTTTCTGGTGGGTTCTGGAGCACTCTGCAGGTTAAAAAGTGAAGTATAAAATTTGGATTTTTGTTCTGAGGTGATAAACCATTTTCCCTTGATCAGAATATCCAAGTTTAATGTAAGTACTGTATCAAAGAAGTTAATTCAATAACTTGTAAAGCTTACACAAGTTAAGTTACAAAGTTTCCTGGTTTCTTTGCCTCACAGTTTTTTAATCTGGTGTAAAATTTGGCTGGCACATAATCTTCAAACTTTCAGATCAAGATTAAAAAATAAAGGAACATTCAATTTCAAATTATGCAAGTATCAATATAATTGATTGTATTAAGTACTATGTACATAATTTATGCAATTTTGTTTCTTAATTATCACTTTTGAGCAGTAATTTTGAATCAGTGAATTAAAGCCAGATTTTATGCCTAACCAGTCTTCTTCCATGCATGTGGTACCAGCAATCACATGTATTGGTTCTTCCTGGATATTAAAGAAGAAACCCAACTGCAGGTATCGCCCGTGAAGTGGGAGTTGGGCTCAGCGTGTTTCGAACAGATACCAGGCTGGCACAATGACAGGCAATCTAACAAACACTGCAGACTGTCTGCTCACCATTCATTTACAGAGTGAAATGGTAGGTATTATGTAGAATATCATTATGTCACTCTGTAAATGAATGATAAGCACTAATTGTTTTACAAACAGGTTTGTGAAACAATTTCAAAGTGTTTGGACTCAGACATAAATATAAAGAAAGAAAAGACAACACACCGTCTTACATTCTTTTTCATTTTTTTGCACATTATCAAAACAGGACTTGCCAGGCAATGCAAACACCAGTAATCAAGGCCTTCACAACTGTGGTACTAGGTAGTGCACTGGAGTTCAGTTAAATTTGTTTTAAATTTAAAGTCTGCATTTAAGGGTATCAGGACATGTGACGTTTTGTTTCTCACCAAATTACAATGCTGCAGACTGTTCAGAATATAGTTTGATTGTTTTTCTTCGAAGTTCTGCTCAATATCTGAGCACTCAGTCTCTGAGTCTTAATCATTTTCCACATCCTGGAGTGCCACATCATCACTATCCACCCCCACATGTGACAAATCTATATGTTCTTCCTCCACAATCTCCTGACAGTCTTTTTTTTTAAATTTGTTTCTTCACATTGGTATTGGAAGAGAAATGTTGATGCTTTGGCAAGTCTGGAATCTCTTTGCTGTCATTGTTGGGTTTGGAATCAATGAATACAGACCATGTTTTTCTGTACTATTTGAAAATTACTTCATTGGCTATGTTGTGCTGTGGGCTTTGTTCTCCGACTCATAGTTATAGTGGAGGTATAGTGTGTTTATAATGTTCCAGATTCATAAATATCACAAAAACGATGTTGGCCTACTTTACTCTTTTGCTGTAAACTTAGCTGACTGACAAGTCGGGAGAACTTAAAGGCGATAGGCCTAACAGGTCTCTTTATTTTTGGCAGAAGTAATGAAATTTGTGTTTTGGGTGGTTATGCCTATGCATTTTGGAAAAGAACTAGGGTCTGCAGTTAATGACGAATATTTCTAAGGTTGAGAGGACCGGTTTAAAATCACCAGTTTCCTTTTATGGGTGACTGCCTGTCTCAAGTCAGGAGTGAAATTTGTTTCTTCACATTGGTATTGGAAGAGAAATGTTGATGCTTTGGCAAGTCTGGAATCTCTTTGCTGTCATTGTTGGGTTTGGAATTAATGAATATGGACCATGTTTTTCTGTACTATTTGTCCACCTGACAAACATCTTGATGTGTTCTTTTTTTCTCCCTATGCAAATCAGGTCGCCTCTGCCTGCCACTTGGTGTTACCTGCAATAATAAATGATCTGATGCTTGTAAACCAATTTTATAGTTGATATGATCTTTCCTGTGTAAATTGCCAAAACATAATTCACAAGGCTGACCAACTACTTATACCCGAAATTGACCAAATCTTCCTTTATTTGATGAATCCTATTTCCAAGTTTAAAAAAAAAAAGGGGGGGGGGGAGGGGGGAATCACTATCTGCAAATGAAAGCTGAGTTTTATTCTAATATAAATATCTGGAATTTTTGGACAGGTGAATTGGCAACTTTCCTTACAAGTCCATCACAAATTGTACAAAGTACAGACAGACTATTTAGAACCCTGACTGATGCATACAAAAATGAAATTGAATTTTTGTTTTAATCAAACAAATATGAGGATTGCTTATCTATAAGGCACTGAAATATGTAGTTAATCAAGCTTCAAGACAAAATGTATTTGCAGCAGTAGACTGGTAATATATAAAGCTTGTGTTCAACCAATACATACTGCTGAATACTGTACATATGTAGCAAGTTTTTACACAAAAACAGGTTTAAAATATTGAACAGGCAGCCTACCTTGAGAACCATCAGGAAGGTTATGACGTCAATGTCATGAGTAAGTTTTGCCAGGTCTGCTGCCTTGTCATTGGTGCGTGACGCAGTGTCCAGCTGAACACATATGGCCTGGTAACCCTGAAAAAAAGCTCTGATAGCCGCCAACATGTGGGGCACCCACCTCGTATCCCTACCTTAAGGGGTAATATAACCTTTAGATTCAGCAGTTGGAATGTTTTCCGCAATTGTGCTTTCATTGGGTAACTCCTTTTATAAAGATAATAAAGGCTAAGCAATTAAGTCAAAGACTTGTCATACTTTGTGGGTACTGTGGCTTTGATCTGATCTTTCACGGCTAATTCAAGGTGGTGAGTCAAGCAATGAGTTGTTGCTATATCTGAATAAGTTTGATTTAGTAAAGCTGCAAGCCCTTTCTTATGTCCCATCATATTGGATGCTCCGTCTGAGGTCATTCCAGTTAGTTTATCCATTATGTCCACAGTGCTGTTAGGAACAGACAATTTCTCCTGATTATAGCCTTTGTTACTGCTTCATGAATGTGTTGTGCACTTGTAGATTCAGGAGACACAAAACACAAAAATCGCTGACTGCGAACTCCTTCCTTTAACAAATGAATATACGATAATTCCTGCTAATCTCCAGTCAAGTCTTGACAGTGACACCCATCAAGTGTGATTGAAAAAAAAAAAAAAAAACTGGCACTCTGAAAAAGAGTTCTTGTTCTGTCAGTCTCAACTGATGCTATGTGATGCACAAAGACCCTGCCGGCCTTGTCATTCTCATATGTTACACCAGTATCAAGTCCCTTTGCTCGATCTAATTTGCAAAGCCAAACATAGTCCTTGAAGCTCTTTTCATGCTTGGCACATGCATGTGCATTCTTAATGCGAAAGCTCAATTGCCTGTGTTGCGACTCCTTCAGTCTCTGCATGGCTACTCCTGCTTCAGTTTCTCTGATGGCCAGTGACTTGTTCTGAACTGCATTAGATGCCTCCTTGTGTAGATCACTTTTTTCGCGGTACTACACAGAATCAATTTTGAAATTTGAGGTACCATTCAGCTACAATTTTGACTGGTCTTTTAACTTGACAGGCTTTTCTTGGCAACTGGTATTCCTTGCAGTCCCGGCACCGCATTGTTCCCGTCTTAGCATCATAGGTCAGCCAACTTCTGCCTATTTCCCACGACGTTTGATATTTCGTGACGCGCTTGTGTTTGTCATAATCCTCCTGTATTTCTTTCTTTGCCTCGTCTGATACTTCGGAAGTCTTTCTCTTTCTTTGTGGCGGTGCCACCTCACTTAAATATCGCAACATGATACACAAACATCCACGACACGATGATCCCCCACAACGGCAGACAAAATGGCGGGATAGGAACGGAATAGGAACCGGCAGTCTAGTTTTCCAAACTCATTCTGTAACATGTTCTCAGATTGGAAGTCCTAACTGTACTGCGTCAGTCAACCAATGGGGATTTGCTATAGTACAAGGCAAGGCTGTTGAGTAGCAAGTTGGGTTTGTAAACAAATCGCACATTCAACGAGGTTGACTTGGGTAAAAATAAATGATTATTGCATGGTTAGTGAAATTTAGCAGCCTGTTTTGAATTTTCTCTTATAGACCACAGGTCTATGGCAAACAACACTATCATTGACCGATCAATTATTTCTACATAGATTCGGACCTTCGGTCTCCCACTAATTTCGCACACTGGAAAAATCACACCATTTAGCGTTGGACTATTTCCAAATGGATAGCTATCACTCCATGATTGACATATAACATGCACAGCATATCACACTGTTGATATGTTGTGCATGTGGAATGACAGGGCAGTTTCAAACAAAATTGGGTCATTGTCATGTTACGATATATAACAGAAAAAATTAGAATCATTCAGGACTCAGGACTCAGGATACTTTTATTGACCTTCATACAAATAACAAGTATACAAATCATTTAACAAACATATGTAACACAGATGTATGATGGTCAGGGAGACCCTCATTAAGATCATTCTGGACTTATTTGTGAACAGGACAGTCAGATGTCATAAAAATGAGTGGATATCAACCTCACAAGTCCGACGTCACATTTATTTGCAGTTTTGCTTGTTTTCAATTTGAAAGACTTCTAATCAGAGTGAATGACACATATATTTATAATTCTCTCAGTTGGCAGTTTCTTGGTTGCTGGTAACAGATCTTGTCTTGTCTGCAAACAAAGTGCAGCGTTCGCTCACATTCTGATCATTGAATGCCTGAAAAGTTTCAGTGGATTTCAGTGGTATGATATTTCTATTGGAAAATAAATACTGAATCACAACGTAAACAATAAATGGTGAATAAATTACAGAATGACTAGATATGCATCATTTCTTTGTTAATTGTTAATATGAAAAATGGGATGAGACTGGTCTAGTGGTTTATGGACTTTGTTATATATATATATATATGTATATATATATATATATATATATATATATATATATATATATATATATATATATATATATACATATACATATACATATACATATACATATATATATATATACATATACATACATATGCATTTACATATATATATATATATACATACATATATATATATATATATATTGTAAATTGAAATTATCTGACAGCAATTCCCTGATTGCTGATGTGCCATACATAGAAATATTATTTTACAATTTGGCTCTTTGTACATGTCCTTGTAGTTCCTAAATAATATACCATACTGATCCTTCAATTCAAAAAAAGTTTTATACTCTGGGTTTCGATTAATTGTTATTATATTCGCAGCCATTCAGCATTCTATTGGTAAAAAGTTTGGGAACTTCAGTAAGGGAAAAAAGTATATTGAATATAGTCTACACAATTTTCTCTATTGATCCTTGGTTGTGGAGTGTAAAATGTTACAGACCCACAAAAACTAATATTTCTCTCTCTTTTGTTTTTTATTTGTTGCAGGTAGCAGCTCTGCTTTCAGTTTCAAGTGGAAATGTGCAAGATAACTCCAGTGACGAATGATACGTGACATTCATATTAGCTGTGGTGCTGCTTTGGCCCCATCATTAAGCAAGGAATTACCTGTATGAACAGATTCCTGTGTCAAACAAGGCAAAATATGTTCTGGCCAAACAGCAACCTGGATGAAATCACCAGCTTACAAATTATTGAAAGCCATGTTCATCCCACACAAGCACTGAACTTGATATGAGATGGCATTCTCATAGTATGTTTGGTTTTTTTATTTTAGTCCCACACATGTTAGTGATATTGTTGCAAAGTGAAAATCTTTTACCTTGCGTGCAAGACAACTGCTATATTTAAGTTTTGAGAATAATGCAAGTGAATATATGTATATTCTTAGAAATGAAAGTGCCTAATTTTTGACAAATTCTGCACTGATAATTTCACAAGAATTCGAATTTGTGAGTTAGTTGGGAATTATTTACAATAAGAACCCAAGAGACATTGAAAAGGTGTATTGTGTCTACAGCTTATTTCATATTGTGCATATTATTTTAAGATTCATTTCTGGATATTTCAAAAATTGTTGTGCATTGATGCAACATGAGGCATAGGTTACCTCATTAGATATTATGGTCAGCATGACCTATTTATAGGTCACGGACCTATGGATTCTTGCATGGGAATATGTACAATTTTGGGTCACCAAAGGGTCAAAAATGAAGTTCAAGTGTGCTTGTGATTTTCAGGTAGATAAAAAGTACATTTCTTGTGCATCCAGAAAATATTTATTTTAGGGCTTAATTCCTATAACTTGACATATTGACATTTGTGACAGCTGATACTCCTTCCCACATGCTCAAGTATTGCAATTTTAGCTCCAATTGGTTAATATAGCTATTAAAGACCATGTTCATTACTGGAACGTTGTGCCTTATATGTGACCGTGACTTATTTTTGAACAGTAACAGTTCTTTAATCTGCATTGAAGGTTAAGGTCAAATTGCCAGGCCAGTTTGAATGTATGGGTCATCTCGTGACTGCTCTGCACCCTGCAATTTCTTAGTTAGACCCATATAACCTTTGGAATTCATAGAGTATGAAAGTCTTTGTGGACATCAATGTTGGTGGCACCGCCTCTAGTATTATGTAATATACAGGTAAAAATGTGAAAATCTTGTGACTGCTATACTGTCCACAGCTTTCAAGTTAGCCCAATGTAACTTTCAGGACTTACAAGGTGTATGAAGGTCCCTCACAATATTGGTGGCGCCACCTACCATATTATGCAATATAGGCGTCAAAATGTGAAAATCTTCTGAACACTCTGGATAGCATCTTTAATTTTTGGCAGATTTTCACAAAATGTTGTGAGATTGCGGGAAAGGTCAGCGTCTAAGTTGCTGGTGATACTAGTGGTGCCATCTATAATTCAATTAGGCAAAATGTGTTTTAAGATATAAAATTTCATATCTGAAAAAGAAATTGGATTAGACTTGCCAAATTTATAGGAAATATATATATAGACCATGTCCAGTGCTTGAATTTTGGGTTAAAATCAGTGACGTTGACCTATTTTTGTGAGGTCACCTTGTCTGTGAAATTGAAAGAGGTGATTTTGTTGTGGCAGATATATGCCAGCAAAGCACCAGGCCCATGTGGCTCTTTTACATTTTTTTCATCAAGGATAATATACTGCTGCTTAGTAGAGGTGTACACAAAATAGGCTAGAAACGCAAACTAAAGATTATAAGTCCAACAGAGAATAATTTTGAAAAGTACATGTACATGAAGTGGAGGATTGTGTTTTGTCATTGTCATTTGTATCACTTGTCTTGTGTTTGTACAGCCATTTCACAAACTGAACGTACAATTTTCCAATTTTTAGCTCAGATGACTTGTCAGTCAGCTGAGCTTATCTTATGGTCTTCCGTACATCGTCCGTCCGTTGTGCGTCAACAATTCACAATTTCGACTTCTCCTCCGAAACCATCAGCCAGATCCACTTCAAACTTGGTGGGGATGTGCCTTCGGTAGTTGTCTACCAAGTTTGTCCAAATGGTTATGGTCCAGTGATTTTTGGATTTTCAATGATTCTTTTTGTTCTTTTTTGGGCAAATCTTAAAAAATCTTCTCGGAAACCACTAACTCAATTGCTTTGATATCACATAGGAACACTCCCTGGGACTCCTAGTTCTTAATTAGTTCCCCAGGTGGCGCTGTAATTTTTTCTAATTTTTTATGATTTTTTTTCAATTTTTAATGAATTTTTTGTGTTATATCTATTTTGGACTTCTTCTCCAGAACCGTCACTCAGATTAAGCTGATACATGGTGGATATGTTCCTTGTAGAAGGATCAAACAAAATTGTTCACTATGTGGGAATGCTGCGGATTTCTGATTTTTAACGATTTTTTCAATTCGGGTACTTGTCGGTCAGTGCAGCTTCCCTATTGATTACTATGGAAGTCAATGGACATTCTAATGCTAATTCACATTTTCGACTTCTCCTCCAAAACCGTCATCCAGATTAACTTCAAACCTGGTGGCAATGTACCTTGGATGGGTTTCTACCAGGTTTCTTCAAACGGTTATGCTCCAGCGATTTTTGGATTTTTAATGAATTTTTTTGTTCTTTTTTTGGACAAATGTTAAAAAATCGTCCCCAAAACCGCTTACCCAATTGCTTTGATATCACACAGGAAGACACCTAGGGACTCCTAGTTCTTAATTTGGTCACTAGGTGGCGCTGCAAACTTTTTCTAATTTTTATGATTTTTTTTTTTTTTGTGTGTTATAGCTATTCTCGACTTCTTCGCCGGAACCGTCTCTCAAATTAAACTGAAACATGGTGGATATGTTCCTTGTGGAAGGTCAAACAATGTCGTTCACTATGTTGGAATGCTGCAGATTCCTGATGTTTAACGATCTTTTCAATTCGGCTCCTTTTCGGTAAATGCACCTTTCCTATTGAATTCCATGTAAGACAATGGGCATTCTAATGCTAATTTACATTTTCGACTTTTTCTCCAAAACCGTCATCCAGACTTACTTCAAACTTGATGGGGATACACCTTGGGTTGGTGTCTACCAAGTTTGTTCCAGTGGTCATGTTCCAATGTATTTTGGATTTTTTTATGATTTTTTTTTTCAAAAATCTTTACAAAAGTTTCAATAGGAAAGTTTAACATGGGTATATCTTGTAATGCCTATAACTTAAATAGTTTTGGCCAGATTTAATTCAAACTTGGTGGGTATGTGCCTTGGGTGGAATCCTTACCAAGTTTGTTCAAATGGTCACGTTCTATTAGCTTTTGGATTTTTTATGAGTTTTTTTGGGACAAACCTTAAAAACTCTTCTCCTCTGAAACAGCTCACCCAATTGCTTTGATATCATACATAGACACTCCCAGGGACACATAGTTCCAAATTTGTTCACCAGGTGGCGCTGCAATTTTTTCTAATTTTTTTAATGAATTTTTTGTATGGATTTGCTATTTTTCACTTGTTCTCAGAACCGTCACTCAGATTAAGCTGAAATGTGATGGATATGTTCTTGTGGAAGGGTCAAACAAAGTTGTTCACTAAGTGGCACTGCTTTGGATTCCTGATTTTTAAAGATTTTTTTCAATTACGGTACTTACCAGTCAATGCATCTTTCCTATTGGTTACTATGTAAGTCAATGGGCATTCTAATGCTAATTCGCAGGACAACTGACACAAAATTTACTGTTTACTTGATAACTTGAGATCTGTTTTGAGTTAGTAGCGTGATGCAGCAGGTTCATGTTTCTGTATGAAGGTCATGCTGAGACAGCACATGAATGACCTTGATCTCCTTTCTTGGGTCACAGTGCAACATACATGAATTTTACTCTTCAATATAACTTGAGAACTACTTGAACCTTGATGTTGCACATGTAAGCGTTCTTCTATAAAGGTCAGACTTACTCAGAACATGGGTGACCTTGATCCTTTCCCAAGTTCACAGAGCTGCAAGTGTGATGAATGTCTAGGTCAGCTGAGCATGGGCTGTTCACACAGCCAGCTTGTTTTTGTTTATTTTTTGGGGGGCAAATCTTAAAAAAAATCTTCCCCAAAACCGCACATCCAGTTGCTTTGATATCACACAGGAACACTCCTAGGGACTCTTAGCTTTTAATTGTTCACCAGGTGGCGCTGCATTTTTTTTCTAATTATTTTAATGATTTTTTTGAGTGTTTTCAATATTTTCGACCTCTCCAGAACCGTCACTCAGATTAACCTGAATCTTTGTGGGTATGTTCCATGTAAAATTGTCAAACAAAGTTGTTCACTAGGTGGCATTGCTAAGGATTTCTGATTTTGAACGATGTTTTCAATTCGGGTACTTATTGGTAAAAGCACCTTTAAGTTTCTTATTGTCAGATTACTATGTAAGTAAATGGGTATTCTAATGCTTTTTCACGTTTTGGACTTCTCTGAAGAAACTCTCTGTCAGATTCACCTCAAACTTGGTGGCAGTGTACGTGGGTCGTCACGCTGAATGTTTTATGATATTTAGCTCAGCTGACCTGATAGTCATCTGTCGGCAGAGCATTAGCCCGTGGGTCTTTTGTTCAGAAAAATATCTTGATATGTTGGTCCCAAAAAGTGATCTCAATTTGGCCTGGTCCCTCAAGCCAGCTGTCACTGTATTCCCTTCTTTAGTAACAAATTATGAAAGGTACAACACCAAGAACTTTAGAAAATGGAGAATATTCTGGAAGCACATCATACGCACACACAATTATGTGTCTACCAAAAATACCAATCAACCAAATGGTCAGTTTGCAGCCACAGATTACATTTTAGGCCCATGGCCTTGTTGCAAATTCTGCTTTGTTTGGTTTCTAGGACTGTGTTTTTTTCGAAAGCTCACCTCTCGCTTCAGCTTCATAAAATAAGTGGCAGCTTTTCAACAGTTGGTAGTTTAAGGGCAGGGTGAACAGGGGCAGTGGGGAGGTATTCCTGTGATTGTGTGCAATCACAGTGTTCTAGTTGGACTTCTTTTTAGTTTATTGTGTTTTATGGCCTGTTTTGTGGACACCTTTGCTGAGCAGAAATATCTCTTTAAAAAAGCTATTTTACAGGCTAGAAGTAGTTGCTGCTCATTGGTATTTGCAAGTTTTGAACTTTAAAAAAGCTATTTTACAGGCTAGAAGTAGTTGCTGCTCATTGGTATTTGCAAGTTTTGAACTGCATTAAATAATAAAGTGTTCTCTTGATGTAAAGCCTCAAAATGTACAAGCAAAATGTTATCTCACAAACAGAGAACAGCATGAAGATGTTCTGAACAGCTGTTTCATGAGAACTGTTTGATTTTTAAATCATACCAGTTGTACAAGTTAAAATTTCAAGACTTCGAGACTTGTGCCATGACTGTTAATGTCACTCGTTCATGTTTTTTTTTTTTTTCAAGTCACACCAGAAAGAAAAAATGGAAATGTTTCTGAACATTTGTTTGTTGGGCAGTCAATGATAATTTTACTGGTTCATGGATTTTTTAAGTCACACTAGATTTTTTTTTTAAAAAAAAGGAAAACTAAACATATTTTTTTGGGGGGGGGATGGGGTGGGAGGGGGGCCTATTGACTTTCAGTGTGAACATCATTCTTTGAAAGCATTCATATACTAAATGATACCTGTTTTCCATGCACTAAAGGTGCTTTGCAAGAGCACCCATAAAAGTTTCATGGATCCAGTGACATCATTGTGCTGCTTCACTGGGCCCCAGGCATTGTGGCGTGGCACAGGGCTCCTCGTGACACCAACATGTACAAGCGAGCATTCATAATTCTGTTCCGTACTTTGGTGACATTTGTAGTGGATGCATTGTTGGACGTTCCCATTTCTAGCTCTGCTGACTTCTCAGTCAGCAGAGCTTATAGAACCCATTTGCTATGATGGTACGATAATTTTTCTATTCTTTATGAAATCTTTAAATTTATTTTTTGAAAAAAAAAAAATCTTCATCTCAATAACTACTTGGCCAATTTCTTTGATATTGCACATAGGGTCACCAGGGGTCAACTAGTTCTTATTTTGGCTGATGTGTTGGTGGGCCAAGGTGCTTCAGCATTGGAGCCTACCCTTGCAGAGGCTTTGGGTCAGGTTTGGCGACTACTCTGCCAGTGCAGGAAGTCACTCCCCTGGATCCGGGCAGGGCCTGAGCCAATTCACCTCAAGCATTCCAGCCAGCTGGTGCCCCTTCCTCCTGTGGATGAGCTCCTCTCGGGTGTTCTGCCTGTGGAGATTCTCTGTGAATGGGAGGATCGTGTAGAGGGTTTGCTTCCTGCTGACAATCTCGAGGATTGTCGTACCGCTGAATATATCCTCTAGCTGAACTGTTTGGAATTCCTGAGTGAGGACTTCAGGGAAGGTGCTCAGTTCTCCCGATTGGCAGCAGAGCAGAAGGCAATGGAGTTTTATCCACTTCTTGCCACTGCTGAAAGGGCAAAGTCATCTTTTCAGTCCACAGCTTCAGCCCAGGAGGAGGTCAACAGTTTACTGGTCTCCTGCTGAAGGCCAGGTTCCCTGTTCAGGGCAAACATGCCAGTCATGCGAGATATTCTTCCTAGGGAGGCTGTGCCCATGTCAGATAAAGTTGCGGAGGTGGCCCCCAAGTTAGAGCTGCCATTTTCTACTTTTGTGATTGGAAAGTTTGCAAACCTTTCTGCCAAGCTGGCTGGGTGTGGCGACATGCCTGATGGCATGCTTATCAACTGCCCGTGGATACAGTGGGTCTTGGGCTGTTTGGTCAGGATTATCCCACTCTTTGAGAGGAAGGATAACATGGCCAGGGAAAAGCACCAGAAATCCCTTGATGAGGCTTTGCTTCTGAGTGCAAAGTCGACCAAGGGGCCGTCTTCCCTCTAGCAGCATACAGCAGCTGGGCGCATTCCGCAGAAGTGGCAGAGGCTTTAGAAGAAGCTGGTGCAGAAGGGCGACCAGCTTTCTAAGCTGGGCTCTTCTAATCTTAAAGGTGGTCCAACACCTCTGTGGACGGACTGGTCTGCAGTCCCTGTCTGTCTTCTTGGCATGGATTGTGTGACAGCCGACCAATGTTGTTTTGCAACCACTGGGACATTATAACAGACAAGGCCTTCATGAGAAAAATCCTCTGGCATGGCTACTCTTTGGAGTTCACAGGTAATTCCCCTCCATTGTCAAGAGTTCCCTTTTATACCATCCACCTTGCAAGGAAGCGGACCAGAAACTCTTGAATGACACCATGTAAAAACACATGGACAAACAGGCCTTCAAGCCAGTTTTGGACAGTGTGTCCTCAGGCTTTTACAGTCATCTGCTTTTGGTGCCGAAAAGGGATGGTGGACAAAGACCGGTCACCAACTTGTATCTTGATGTGCAACACTTCAAAATGGAGACCCCAGTCACCATCATGGCACCAAAGCATCGGGGATTGGGCATCGTCGATAGACATGAAAGACGCACATTTCTGTAGCCAAGCGGTCTCAAAAATTTCTGTGCTGTGTGTGGTCAATGAATGAGTTTTTCAGTTCTGAGCTCTCCTATTTGGCTCAGGCCCGACAGTGCTGGTCTTGACTTGAGTCATGAGTGAGATGACCATGGGTGTGCACCACCAAGGGATCAAGTTGCACATTTATCCTGACGGTTGGCTCCTGCAATCTCAGGACAAGGGCCTTCTTCTGAGGGACATGTAGTTTGTGTTGAATCTGTGCTCAGAAGTTATGCCTAGTTATGAATCTCCCAAAGTCCAGCCTGACTCCCGCAAGAGAGTTTATGTTTCTTGGAATTCAGTTTTGGACAGTCCCTGTCATCTCTTGCCCCTCAAAGGACAGGTGGAAGAGACTGTTAGCCCTCTTGAAGCAGTTCTGGAGAGCTTCTGCCCTGACGGCAAGTCAGTGGATGCACCTGATCAGGAGGTTGACATCCATTGACACCCGAGTCCCTCTGGGTAGGCTTTGTCGGGAACCTATCCAGCTCAGCTTCTGGGATCCCAAGACCCTTCTCTTCTCTTATCTCAGGGTGTCAGGATTCAGCCTTACAATTGGCAATTTTCAGTTGGTGGTTTCGCCGGATGAATGTGATGTCAGGCTGGCCAGTCCCTGGTGCCATTCAATGGCGAGGAGACTCTGCTCACGGATGCTTCTCTACAGGGCTGGGGAACATATTTGGGCTCTATAACGGCCTGAGAGGCGAATGGCCTCCTCTGTGGAGGCTGTGTGCCATCAATTGGCTAGAACTGAAAGCTGTTCCTGGCACGCTTATCCTTTCAGTCACAGCTGGAGAACAAACATGTCCCAGTGATTTTTGACAACCATATGGCGGCTGCATACATCAACAAACAGGGAGGTACCAAGTCAAAATGGTTCTCTCTGGCCAAGTCGATCCTGCTCTGGTGTCATCAGAATGGCATCAAGCTCCGCTGTAGGCACATTGCAGTTTGCCTGAGAGTCCAGGCGGACCTACTGTTGCAGTGATTACAGGTGATTTACACCGAGTGGTCTCTGAATCCCCGTATGTTGGAAGCATTCTCTGCCTTTTGGGATTGGCCACACATCAATTTCTTGGCCACCAGGGACAATCGGATGATTGACACCTTTGCACACTCGTTCCCGGGCGAGTTGATGTCGGCAACAGATGCCATGTCGATTTTATGGCAGGAAATGGGGGCGTATGCCTTTCCTCCAATCCCACTCTTGCCATAGGTGCTTTGCACGATTTTGGGAGAAGTCTTCTAAGGTCCATGGTGGGCAAAGGGGGAATGATCCTTGGACCTACTGAGTGTAGAACCTCCTTGACCACTGCTTCTTCTCCCTTCACTGGTCACACAGCCAAGATTAAATTGGTTCCACTTCAACCCCCAGATTATCTGGCTTCATGTCTAGCGTCTATCACCAAAAGGATTTCTTCAGCCGACTTCTCTCAGGGAGTGGCTGAAAGAGTTGCAGAGGGAAAACTTCGTTAGTCTTCTTCAAAGCCCTGGGAGGTGTCAGTCCAGCAGATTCCAGACTTTTTTCTAAGTGTTTAAGGATGGACACTTGAAGGTTTGGATCATTGAGGTTTACAAGTTAGCCATTGCAGCTACCCTTAAGACCTGGGGAAAGTTTAGGGAGGGACTCTTGTTAAATTTTTTACACAGATTGTCCAATGGAGCCCAATCTTGTGCCTCGCTGGGATCCTCTTCATGGTGCTTTGGGCTCTCCTTATAAGCCTCTGTTGGAGCCAAAGGATAGGGCTTCAATAGAACTTAAGTTTCGTACCTTCCAAGACGCTTTTCCTGTAAGGTCTAGCAACATATCCCTTATCAGGTTGTCTGCTAATAGGAGGGATGTTTTCCTAAGGCGTCGTATGTGATTTGTGTCTTAAGACACAAGGGGCATGTGACCCTTCAGCCACTGACAGGTTTTTGGGTAAAGTCACTCTCAGGAACAAAGCCCAGGTCCAAGCCAGATTAGGCCCTTGGTCCCGTTAGAGTGCTCTGGTTCTACTTGAGTAGGACTGAACCTCATCGAGTTGGCCAGAAACCCTGGTTTCTTTCTCGTGGACAGACAGAGTTCCAGACTCTGTCGCTTAATACCATCTCAAGATGGATAAGGAAAATGCTTTCCTTGGCCTACCAGGTGGTTGGAAAGGACAAACCGCTGGCACGTCTTCATTCTTTCTGGGCTCATTAGACTAGAAGGTACTCTGCCTCCTGGGATGCGTTACACAACACATCAGTAGGGGATATTATGACCACCCTTAGATGGTGCTACCATAATACCTTTACATGCTTCTCTGCCTAAGAGACTTGGTAGAAGTGGAGGAGTGGGTTTTGGCACTCAAGTGCTTCCAACCAGTCTTATGGTGTGTTTCACCCAGCCCTTCTAATTCAAGAGAGTTAGAGAGGGTGCACTGGGAGTCAAGCGTGTTGTTCTTGGTCCATTGATCTCTGGTGCAGAGTTTTGGTCAAGAATCTGTGGAGGTTCCTCGCTCCTCCAGTCTGATGGTACATCAGCTTGACCCTTCCTCTGCTGCAGGCGAGAAAACCCGCCCAAAAATGCTTGCTTCTTGTATGCTACAGGCGAGTTTATCCGCCCAATGTAGCACATGCCAAAGATCAACTTTCAGTGCACAAAATTACCAAGATATGGCAACATGGTTCGTTCTCCTGCAGATGTACAACAGATCAAATGTGTTTCCACTATAAGTATTCGGCAATTGAGCCAAAATTGTATATTGTGGTATCTCTGCGAGAAAAACGACACACAGAGACTTTGTTCAGTATGGACCATCGCAATGATTGATTGACCATGCATCCGAGTGCACAAGTTTCCAGTTTTAACATCATTGCACATTCCACTCTGTATTTCTTTCAGCAGTCATCCAGGAACATACTCAATATTTTCAAAATATCTACTTTCGATCTGTCACTTAGTTTCAGTACTTATGTTACATGAAAAGATAAAAGTACCAGTGGCTTGAATGCTCAACTCCACCATGTTTGTTTGTTGAAAGTGCTCACTGCGCTTGTTTGACCATGTGCTAACTTACTTGCGCAAATTTGAGGCCGCAAAAATGCAATTTTGTCACTGTTTTTCGGATTTTTATGGGCAAATCTACCAAAAACAATTGATTATATATGAAAAACAAATTGTCACATTTGTGCAACAAAAGTATTTCTGCAGCAAAAACCATGCAGTTTGATTGACTGGATAAAGGCATTTAATGTATTTGTTTACATAAATGAACTTCCTTGTGGATGTCATGAAGATCTTGTTTATGGGGCGATCCCAAGATAAAATACAGCTTGATATACAATTAACAACAAAAAAAAAGAAAATAATAATAATAATAATAATAATAATAATAATAATAATAATAATAATAATAATAAATAAATAGCAGAGGAAGGTTTAAGTGACTTATGGTGTTGTACTGTGTCCTTCTGAAGTTTTTCAACATAAAACTTATTGAGAAACAGTACACCCCATGGGTCACTGGAATTCCACCTTTTGGTCCCACCTCATTAATTGGTGTAGGCAACTGAATTGCGCAGGCTTGCTTGTACGCTAGTGCGCATTGGTACCACCAGGAGCGCTGTGCCAAGTCATTGTGCCTTGGGCCCTATGAAGCAGCAGGGGTACAGCACTGGACCCATGGCATTTTAAGGGGGGGGTGGATGGGTGGGGGCGAAGGGCTCTGGCAAAGCACTTAGAGTGCCTGGAAACCAGCTTGAGTGACCTACGGTGAGTACTGTTTCTTTATAGATTTGTGTTGAAAAGCTTCATTTTAATGTGGAGGGCTCCAGCAGGTTGTGTCATTTGATTGGATTCAGACTCTTTTCAGTGACCAGTTGTCTGCACAGTCATATAATTTCAGTTCAATTTCCAAGCAAATGTGAAGTGGTCTATCATTAGGAAGTTTGGAAAATAAAGTACCGGCCATAGTTGTCAACATTTTCATCTATGTCAAAAATGGCGGGGGGGGGGGGGGGTGTCAAAGCGTGATGACCACAACTTTTAACCTTAAAATATGTTGATTTACTACTACATCCAACATTTTCAGTTCCTTTTTTAAAATTTCAACCTGCCACCAGGTGTCATATTGCATTTTAACCCTTTCTTCCCATCAACCCCTTGATGTAATCCCCATTCAGTCAGCTGGAACAGATATGTGCAGATGCAACCATGGAGCTCAGTAAGACTGAATTTATGTAGCACAGCCAAATATCACTGCCCAAAATCCAAGATGCATGATAAAAAATCCTAAATCATTGTATGATCATGTGCCAAATGTATATACCTTTGTAGCCAGCATACATCAAGACAGGTTATGCAGAGAACATTTCAGAACATTCAGCATCAATTTCCCTGATCAAACATTATCTTCAAAAACAAAGTTTATAATATATATATAGACTGTACAACTTGTCATTACAATTGTATCTTTTTTTAAAAATAATAAATGAATATCAAAGTATCAGTCACTTTGTTTGTCCACTTTATTTGCTAATATTGATGCAAAAATAAATTCAGTTTATTAAGCTTAGACAAGGAAAACTGTATGCACTCCTTGTTTAAGCATTTTGGTCCTACTATATATGTTGAATGTCTGTATTTGCAATAAGTCCAGACAAAAATGTTGATGACGGCCATAAACATAGGGGGCAGGGTGGATTTATGGTAATTTTGGACGTAGCTGGCTATGGTTTGTTGTATTGTCACTAATTTGTAGAGTACCTACAAATGCGCGTTACCAGTTTCATTTGTTAAATCCATCTAATAAGGTTGTCAATGTCTGTTGTTTTCATGACTTTTAACATCAATTGTTGCCACGCGAGCAGCATGGCATGCTGAACAAAACTGGTTTCACAAGACTGTCCAGGTACCCGAGGACTGGGTTATGGTAGATTTAACCCAGAAATATGGCACAGAATAAGGAAAATGATTAAAATTGCATAGTACAGTGAAACCTCCATATAGATACCGAATACCCTTGCGATGAAATAAAAGTGTTCCATATAGAGAGGTGTTCAGTTTAGGGAGGTTTCCACATTGTGGCCTCTTGTTTTACCTACAGTTAAGCCCATCTAGAACTTAACAGCCAAATACATGTTTTGTGTTGTACTGGGGTTTGTAAAAGATTGACAGAGGGTTTCAACTGGTTGAAACGGTTGCAAACCATTTCAACATTTTCATCAATAAGGTTGAGAAAGTGTGTGAAATGGTTGTTAACCATTAGAGAAAGGTTTAAAAGGGCTTTAATGCAATAAGAGGAAATGGTTTTGAAATGGTTTGGAAAGTGTTTGAAAAAGGTATGCCTTTCACTCAAATGGTTGGAAAAAGGTTGCAAAAGGTTAATGTGTTTGGTGACTCTTAAGTTTAAAGCAGGCATGGCTGTACCATGATATACAGATACCAGCTGAGGTCATTATAGTGAGAACATAACTGCATGTACATTATTAAACATATGCAATGAACTGAATAGTTGGTAGATAATGTTGAAAATAAATCACAGTGGTGATGTTTAGAAAGTTAGTCTCAATGTTTCAAAAGAGTAACAGCACTGCTATAATAACCTGATTATGAACTCGCACCTTATAGTAGCTGTGCTCTTGCTGTTACTAATTTCAGTCAATTCATACTTCTTGAAATTAAATCCCTTGGCTTTGGTGAGACAAAACATAATGGTTTAATTTGTAAGCTATTGTTGTTTAGAATGGTTAAAGAAAACACAGGAAACAACTCCTAATATTTACATTCAATCTAGCTTTTAACATTGCAAGTATACGAGAGAGCCTGGTGTGTTATGAGACCATAACACAGTAGCCTTGTGTGTTATGGGACCATAACACAAGTGTCCCGCCCACATTCCAATAAGCCATGCCCACCTGGGTTTCCAGAACTTAACACTTGAACATGCTGGGTAAATCAGTTTCTGGACGTTTCTCTTAATTTTATGCATTACATTTCTAAATTTTGTGTAATTGAGCAGAAAAATTAAGAGGGAAATGTAAATATAAGCAATGAGGGTAACTTTTGTGTGTGGTATGGCATAATGACGCGGGTGATTGAAGCTGGCATCGGGTGAGGCGCACTGGCGTGCGCCCTGCCCATGATGTCAGCTTCAATCGCGGTCGTCATTATGCCATAACACACACAAAATCAACCCTCATTTCTTAATTATTCCAAAGAGGATAGGAGCAATGTGTTAAGTGACATTGACACTTTCACCCTGTTGTTGCCTGTTGCCATGTATAGAAGTGGCAACAGATGTGCCAAAGCTTGCCTGTGAGTGGTTTTTGCTGCTGCTGGTATAAGCAATTAAGCCTGTCTTTGAAGTTAATCTGTTTAGTTTCAGCCTTATTGGTAATTACTCTGTGATAATACACAGAAATGTGTTGAATATGTATTCAGTATTCTCCTCTAGAGGCTTACATACTTTATTTTGTTCACCTCTGGGGCTACTTGGCATTGCCTTGGCCAGTCCGAGAGAGTGTCCACCAACCATATGATTGATGTAGTCCTATTGAGTTTCTCACTATGGCCAGCCACTTGTTCACCTCCAAATCTGCTAAGCCTTTGGAGGTGAATAGTTTTTTTTTGTTTTGTTTTGTTTTGTTTTTTTTTTTTTGTTTTTTTGAAAATGGTGTTCATTTTGGGGTGTTCGTGTTCAATCTAGAGAGGTGTTCTGTGTATGGAGGTTTTCTTATAAAGGAAATATATGGGGATATGGGAATAATTGGGACCGAGAAAAAGTGTTCAGTATAAGGGGATGTTCCGTATATGGAGGTGTTTGGCTAGGGAGGTTTTACTGCATTGAAATAATGCTAAAATATTTGGTGTATACTTTGGTCTCAAAAATGTTCCGCAAGGTATACTTGGCCTTCAATTTTTCAAAATTTCGGCTTCTATTTTTTGTGTCTTTTCGCCTTCAAAATGCATCAAGATTTTGCATTTAAGGGCCTTAAAGAGGGCATGCTCCCAGACTCCCCAGCAGGACTTCACATCTTTGGCACTTGTTAATGTCCTACACTGGCCATCATTTGGACTGGTAGTTTTTTTTCCGCGGTAAACCATTGCTCAAGTCATGTAATGTTCCTCATGCTACAAGGGAGCCTTTACACTATATGTATAAGTTGAATCAAGTTATATTCCTGATGTTTCTTGATGAAATTAATATGGGTGTCACACCTTTTCAGTTGTGTAGCGTAAGTGTAACACCTCACCTCCAGATAGTATCAGAAAATATGGAGGGAAAAGGTCAAGTCTCTACCACACACTGCATGGTGGTACTTTTGATGTCCAGATATCCTAGAATCTGGAGGGAAAAGGTCAAGTCTATACCACACTATATGGTGGATCAGTATACGGTAGTTCTAGAATGTTTTTGTGTGTGGTTAATTTTGCGGAAACTTGCGTTTCCAGACATCAGAAAATATTTTCATATTTTAATTTGACGCATCATGCCTTTTCTATTAAATATAACCTTTCATTATGTCAATTAAATTTTGGCTCATTTTATTTTCGCACAACAAGTACTGGGGAGAAATGAAGTCAAACGCAAAAATTTCTAGAACTACAGTAGGTCCAGATATTATCAGAGAATCTGGAGGGAAAAGATCAAGTCTCTACCACACACTATATGGTGTATTGTATTGTATGTTAAGCCAGCTGATTATAAAAGATCTCAGCAGTTGTAGTCTGGGTAAATCATACAGTGGACAAAACAGAAGAAAGTGACTTGTATCCTCTTTTAAGAAGTTGCACGCGCTGCAGAGGGCAAAATATTGAATTCATATAAGTGAAAATGAAGTTTTGATCATCCTAGGTGTAGCTGTGCATGAACAATGTTTGCAAAACGATCCCCGAATGTGAAATATTTTGCAATTTTGTGGCGGAAAAACAGAAGTTTGGTTAATTTTGTCTTGAAGATTGAAAGAGTGGGAGATATTTTAACTTCATCCAGCAGTTCATTCCATAGGGATATAGTAGAGGGCCGAAACCAATTAGAGTAACGGTCAGTCCTACACTTGATTAGTCTAAGTTGAAGGGAATTTCGGAGTAGGCGGCTTGCTTGGGTGAGAACGTAATTGGGGATAAAGTCATACAGGTAGGGAGGTACTGTATATGTCCAGATATTTACATGTACGAGAATCTGGAGGGAAAAGGTCAAGTCTCTACCACACACTATATGGGGGTACCGTATATGTACAGATATTACCAGAGAATCTGGAGGGAAAAGGCCAAGTCTTTACCAAACACTGCATGGTAGTAAGTGTATATTTCAGGTCACATTACAGTGGAATTCACTCTCCAAAGGCCTGCGATGAAAGACTGTATAATTGTATTCTTTTTACATCTGCTGACTGCAGGTTGCACAACTTAAAGCTTCACTCATCAGTCTATTCCTCCATCAAGGTTTGTTTGTGAATGCAATACAGTCCACAGTTTTGCTGTGAACACCATATAACAGTGTGATACTGGTGGTTCCACCTATATTATGTAAATATCGGCCAAAAAGTGATTTGCATTCTCAAATACTATTTGATAATTAAATACTTCATTGGCTATGTTGTGCGGTGGGCTGTGTTGTCCAACTCATAGTTATAATGGAGGTAGAGTGTCTCTGTCTCAAGTCAGGAGTGAAATTTGTTTCTTCACATTGGTATTGGAAGATGAACGTTGATGCTTTGGTAACTCTGGAATCACTTCGCTGTCATTGTTAGGTTTGAAATTTATGAATATGGGTCATGTTTTTCTGTAATATTTGGTGAAACATCCTGAAATTACAGGTAGAATGTTGATCGGGTAAAAACACAAAGAGGGATCAAAATGTGGTGGCACAACCCACAGTAAATCTTGAGAATTTGTATGTAATTCTTGTATTTATTAGCAATACTTACCTATCCACTACGTTTGGTAGGTCCCATCTGGGGCTGTGTCTCTCCCAACAATTTTTTCCGGAAATTTTTTCTTCTGATACAGTCAGTGCTTTGTCCCGTCCTGCAGCGCCCTCACTGCCCAAGCTGTCGACTCAGCTAGTGTAAGCGAGACACAGCCTCGTTCTGACTTTAGTTCTTTCTCTTTGGCGTCCATTTTAAAAGCCGCTTTAGAGAAGTTAGAATACCTAGTTTAATGGAAAGCTATTCATGGAGCTCATTGTATTTGTTTTCCTATGGAATAGACTAGTAGAGTGCATGCACTCCATAGTTCTAAATTTCCTTGGACATGCATTCAGTACACAGATTCTCTATGGCCCATAAGCTCACATGCAGGTACATTTTACAGATGCATGGCATTCATTCATTGAGGCACATCTGTAGCCCGTATGTTTCCCACTTTACTGGGCAAACAGTGGGTTACCCATAGTTCGCCCAATATCTTATTTACGTACTAAACAACTATAACTGTAGCCCATTTGTTGCCCACTTTACTGTGTGAACAGTGGATTAGCCAGTGTTGGCCCACTACACATGGTAAAATGCCAATTTCTGCCCATCATTTAACCATGGGCAACCCAGCTGGGTAGCCCATGGGCTACTCACTTTTGTGTGTGGAACTAGTGATGATTTGTGCAATTTTTGGTGAGCTTGATGTATTTTCCAGGTCATGGGCCATTTTGAATCATAAAGGAAAGTAAATCCAACATGTTTGGAAAGAATGTGGCTGATGGTGCCAAATGTACCACAGATGTGTACCTTGTGCAAGTTTGATATTGTAAAATATGAATTAAAGACCTATTTTCTCAAGTTCTCAGAGAGAGTGCATTTCTGGAATTTACTTTTTGATGGTCATTACATCTAGATTTGTGAAATATGTACAATTACAGGGATACTATACAGACAAAAGTCTGTCTTGTCTGGAGTCCTGGTAGTATTAATTGCTTAATGTCTTAGATATTAAAAACATGGAAAATTCATTATTGTGATTATAAATTGAGATGGAGCTACAAAATCTATGAGATACCTACCAATGGTCAGATTTTGTAAACATTGGGTGTTCCTCACCAATCCGTCAAGGCCATTGAGCATTTTAAGTGAGGGGACACTAAAGTTGGAATGTTGAGAAAGAACAAGGCAAACGATACCAAATGTACCACAAATGTGTATTACGTGGAAGTTTGATATTGAACTGTTTACATAATATATTAAAAGACTTACTCTGTCAAGGTCAAGGAAGCTAGACTACTTTATTATTATTATTATTATTATTATTATTATTATTATTATTATTATTATTATTATTATTATTATTATTATCTCCAGTTGACTTGTTTGTCAGCTCAGCTTGTCTCATGGTCATCCATCCTTCATCCTCTGCTCCTCTGTCAACACTTCACATTTTCAGCTCCAACGAAACTGCAGACCAGATCAACTTCAGACTTGGTGGGGATCTACTTGAGGTTGGTTTGTACTAAGTTTGTTCAAACAGTCATGCTGCAGCGCTTTTTTCGTTTTTTTATTATCATTCCAAATTGTTTTTCTTCTTTTCTCTCTTTTTTTGGGGAGGGGGGAGGGGGACAAAATCTTCCGTAAAACTGTCTAAATTACATAGGGACACTTCTTGGGTACTCCAGACCTTAATTTGTTCAACAGGAGACAATGCTGTGGGGTTTTTTATACAAATGTTTTACAATTTTTTGTGTTTGTAGCTCAGCTGACTTTTCAGTGACTTAAGTTTATAGGATTCATTCACAAAATTTAAATCTAGAATAATTTCAAAACAATTGTACTTAAGTTTTTTTCTTTTTTTTTTTTTGTTTAATAATACAAGGCAATGGCCGCGCCTATTTCCCATGACATTCAGGCCGAAAGGTTCCATGGTGGATCCAGTGGTGCTCCTTAGCCAGTCGAAAAGTTTTTTTTTTTCAACTTTGGGGGAGTTGGGATGTGACACAGGATTTGAACTTTGAGATAGAGTCCACTGTGATCCTGGCGGGCAAAATGTCTGCCCAATGGTTGATTCATATCTTCCTTGTGGATATAGTAGAAGTGTTCTCAAAATCTTGATCGGAGCGGACAGGAAGTTTGGCCTACATATTGCTTGTGGCACTTGCCACAGGTCAGGAGGTAGACAAGGTTATTGTGTCTACATGTGCCCCCTTGGGGTGTACTATAGGTACGGCCATTCTTCTCAATTGTACATAAGTGCCATTCCAACTTCAATTTGTAGGTTTGTGACATAGCCGCACCAAGTGAACCATCAACCAAAGTTGTAGAATTTTAGTTGATGCAAATAAGGTGAATCCACAAAATTTAAATCGTGAATAGCTTCAAAACTATTACAGATAGAGGTGTCATTTCAACTTCACATTACAGGTTTGTAGCATTTGTGCATCCAATGAACTATGGACCAAGGTTTAAGCATTTTAATTGATGAAAATGAGGCTAATACATAAAATTTAGTAAACATTGAAAAATGGGAAAGTGTAACATTTCAAATTACAGTGGTCCCTGTTTTGAACGACCCCACGTATGAGTGACCACCTGGTTTGAACGACCACATTTGTTCGCCAAACCTGTTAAACGCAACCAACAACCAGGCAAAATAAACAGATTTTGCAACTACAACACAAGTGTGTGTATTATAATTTTGAAAGCACCCAGACAGATTGCAGTGACGAAATTTTTTGTTTTCCTTTTTGTTCTCGTGTTTCTGGTCCTTACAAAGCTGGTCAAAACGGACCTCCTCTGGGACAAGTAAGGCTTTCGTCATCTTTGCCTGCTTGGAGACCAGGCTCGATGTTTGTACCCGGGGATAAAAGCGCAGTCTGTCTAAGTCTTTTGTCTGCACCCTAATCTGATCAGCCACGTAACAGCTAAACAGAAATGCCACCTTGTCTTCCTTTCTCAAAATATGCAACATAGATGCAGGCTGATCAATATTTAACTTTTCAGACGAACCCAAACCTTGTTGCCTAAAATGGTCCACAAGAGAGCCACATTTGACAGTTCTGTTGGTTCTGAGTCATCCCAATCCGAATCGGGAGACCCATCCCTGCCAGCTCTCCTCCTCTTGGAGCATTGTGTCCCTGAAGTGAGGTAACCCAACAGCCCTCATCCTCATTAGTGTACACAGAAATAAGTTTGCCTGGCCACAACGCTACAATTTAATCCATCACCTCCTCAGCCTCACCTGGGAGCCAAGTCCACAATGTCTGAGGGTGGCTGGGCTTGGCCCGAGGTGGGTGGTACTGTCACAGATCCTCTGCCAAGATTCAGTTGAAATCTAGCTTCAGGCGGCAGTGTAGGTGCCACTGGAATGGAGGAAACTGGATGGCTAGCCTATTTCAACACAAAAGTCTTGTGCTTCTTTGGTGCTGACTCAGGTAGCCCAGACTCAAACAGAGTAGGAGGCAGCTTCACTATCTGTGGTGATGTCGCCGTCACAACTGCTTGTTTTGGCTTGTATTTTGTGCCTTAAATCTGCACAATCTAGGCCTACATGAGACTGAAATGTGGGAACAGTATGGCCGTTCCCTCCAAAACTCAAGCTTCCTGTCCAAGAATTATGTGATATATAACATACATATTGATGTGTAAATGATCTACCTACTAATCGTAAGTAGATTTGTGGACAATGAATCTTGCATATGTAGTCGTATGCCATGACGTAGGCACGCCATGTGCTCCAAGGAATAAGACAGACACAAAGAAAGAAGGAAGAGATGTATTTCAGACTTTGGTGTGAGATCGCTTGCTTCAAACCACACTTCTGTATATTAACTTCTTATATTACGGAAGTATAATAAATACAGATAAAAACATGCCAACGCCTATTCCACAATATCTTCTGGTGAACATGCAATGAACACAATCACTCTCCGGCAAACACCCAAAAGAAGTGAAGTCCTCCAGCGAACTTGATGTGAATACGACCCGAAATGCATTCTGAACTATGGTAGTTTTGATTGTTATATGAGATGTTCGGTGACACACTGTGGTGATCTGACATTTGGTGACACACCATGGTGATCTGACATTTGGTGACACACCATGGTGATCTGACATTTGGTGACACACCATGGTGATCTGACATTTGGTGACACACTGTGGTGATCTTTGACATTTGGTGACACCATGGTGATCTGACATTTGGTGACACACCATGGTGATCTGACATTTGGTGACACACCATGGTGATCTGACATTTGGTGACACACTGTGGTGATCTGTGACATTTGGTGACACACCATGGTGATCTGACATTTGGTGATACACTGTGATGATCTGTGACATTTGGTGACACACTGTGGTGATCTGACATTTGGTGACACACTGTGGTGATCTGTGACATTTGGTGACACACTGTGGTGATGTGCAGCTCCAGTGCAGCTGCTGCCCTTGGCCCAGTCTCCCACAATTCACTGTCTGGGTGCGGTGGCAATCCGCGGCAATCTATGGTCTCACCAAAGTTTGCTGTAGAATACCTTCAAACACTGCACATTGCCATCAAACACAGGTTAGTGCCACTGAAGTGTGTCTCGAGTGTATGTAATCAAACCCATTAAAAACTAGAGATAGTCGTCGCGCAACAACAAATGTATCGTCTGCATGGCGCACTGTCTCCCAAATCATCTTGAAGAGCCAACTTTTGTTGCAATATTAGTGCTATCTTTCCCATGTTACTAAATCTCGACTGCAAAGTCACCTACTCCATGTGACCACTTTTTGACCTGCCCTATGAGTAGTCTTTTAAACCAGTCATAGGGCAAAAAAAAACCCCAAAAATCTGTTATCTTGCCTAGGGGGGCGCACAGACAGACGGTCAGTCAGATGGACAGACTGAGAACCCCCACAGGTCTTTGTATAAAATTTGAAACTAATGGGTTCAGAAGTATTATAAGCATGTACCATATACATCATGTATACAGTACATGTACTATATGCCATGTTAAAATGTGCCCTTATTACCATCATTCTGAATTTCAAAAATTCAAAAAAAAAATTCAAAAAAAAAAAAAAAGCAAAATTGAGCAGGACCACTCATAAATATTTTGTGTGCATATATACAGGTTACATTCCCACCTAGTTTGAAGACAACCGGACCATTAGTTTTGGAAAAAAACACAAAAATCTGTTATCTTGACTAGGGGAACGAACAGACAGACGGTCAGTCAGATGGACAGACTGACCACCTTAGAAAAATTCCTCGAGTCCATAGACTACTTGAACCAAATTTGAAACGAATAGGGGTCACAGGTACGAAGACATGGCCGTTTGGTCGACCTGGATATTGCTTAACGATGTTTTGTTAACTAATCAATTAATGATCACAGGATGCTAGTTTTCGTACTTGATCTGCTTCATCATCAGGTGCTTCACCAACCAAAACTTCGTGGAGCTACATACAATATTGTTTTGTTTTAGTTATCACGGTAATGTCCTCTAGAGGCTGCTTAATGGCTCAAATCTGGAGGTTGCCTGACGATCCTTGATTAATCAACTAATTAATTAATAATCACAGGAAACTAGTTTTTGACTTCCTTCATCATGAGGAGCACCACTAATCAAAATTTGGCGGAGCTACATGCAATATTTTTTTGGTAATCTTAGTAATGTCCTCTGGGGGTTGCCTGACGATCTAATGTTAGTTAACTAGTTAATTAATGATCACAGGAAGATAGTTTTCGAACTTGACCTCCTTCATCATAAAGTGCACCACTAATCAAAATTTGGCGGAGCTACATGCAATTTTTTTTTAGTTATCATGGTGATGTCGTCCCGATGGACAAACGGACAGACAGATGGCAGGTGAACGGTCACAAAACCAATATATCCCTCAGATCCTTCGGATGCGGGGGATATAATAAATACTTGGAATTCATTTGATTACACTGAGTTTAATTTTCCCTTATTTCGTGGATGCTTCAAAGCCACCAAAATAAGAAATCAGTGAAAAAGATTTTTTAAATTGGTATGCATAGGAATTATAACAAAAACAGTAAATTGGTTTTTGTTTTGATTAAAGGTCCAAAATACAAAAAAACTGACAAAATTAGAACCTATCAAAATAAATGTATTCACAGTCAATAAATATTAAATAAATATTTAAAAATAAATTTAGCATAATCTAATCGCAAAGACTGTTCATTGTACACCCATTTTTCCATAACATTAACTTGAAATTCATGAGACAGCTATTATCGTACAACTACCCTTTATTTCACTGCATTTACAGCACATGAAAAAAAAATTTTCTATACTTAAAAAGCAACAAAATGGCTGTATAAATACCAAAAATTATCCAATAGACATTTATGTATAGTAAAGCAGAGTTTTGTAAATACCATCAGAAAATACAAAAGTCCTACAGTAAAAGGTTTTATCCTGATCAATTCTTGGTCAATGGCACTGCCCATTGACGAGGCTTTAACACAGACAAGATATCTGACATCTTTTGTCCGGTAAGGGCACACATTTTACATACCAGTACAGGTAATGAGTCGACTGAATGAATTACGGAGACTTATCTACAATACCCAAGATCATTTGAAAGACATATTGGATCACAGACTATGAACTGAACTGGTAATAATGACCTGATATACCATTACCTTGAGCAACCATGTACTATGTTGTTTAGGATTTATGAAGACACTAGATTTTATCTATTAAAGTAGAAGTCTCAAAGTTTCATCCCAGTTCTACAGTCTTACTTCAGAGTCAAGACTAGCCAAGCAGAGAAAAGATCAAATCTGACTGTAATATACATGTATTTCTTGTTATCAGGTGAGTTTTAAAACACAAAAAACGTTTGTCAAGTGTCTACGATGATAAATGGGAGAAATATCCCAACCAACATGGCAATGACCAAAGTACTAGTGGCAAGAAAATTTGGCAGGATGCTTTTTGTTACCTCACCTTTTTGCTTCCTTTATTAATTTATGCTAAAACCTACACTCAGGTGTTAACATATGGGCACTATATGCAAAACATTGAGACATAATATTGCGTCACAATCCCCATTAGTTCAAACATACAGCTGAAAATTCCTTGTCAAAATATGATGATAAGGCAGGATCAGACCTGTATCTGTCCAACATACAGAGGATTTGAGACCTCATCAACTGTATATAGTCTGCAAATAGGTCCTTATTCAATGATGCAATCCACATTGAAAAGATCCTTATTTTATTGTGGGTCATCATTGAAGCACAGCGCGTAAACAGATGAGTGACGGTTACATCTCTCTCATTGGGCAAAAGTCATTAAGTTTCCTCGGTAAATATGAAACTACTCAGTTTTAGTTTCTTCTTGGGTTTTGTCTTCTGTGGGTTGTTCATGAGCTGTTTCTTCATCTACCGTGTTTTCTACCTTTTCCTCTTCTTTGGGTGAATCTTCCTCTACAAGTGACAAACACATGTAGTCATTGAACCAAATTTTGTGCATCAAAACGTGTTCTCGTTAATTTCACAAAATCACAATATGTAAATGAAACCTACTTTATGAATTAAATATGCAGTCATCATCAGCTGGAAAATTCTATCAAGGGTAAGTGTACATTGATACATATTTAGCCAATACAATACACACATGCAGTGTCCACTGCAGGGTGGGAATCCCAATATATCACTTCACTGATCATGTGGTCCTTGCATATGGTTTCACAGTTCCTATGTTTAGAAAGAAATTAAACTATTTTCCAACTACTTGTACGCTATGTCTGAGGACGCTATAAACAAACTTTGCTAATCACTTAATAA
>CAXHWN010002137.1:187500-202500 GCA_964020975.1 Hermodice carunculata | reverse complement strand
GAAGAGTTTTTAAGACCCCCCCCCGAAAAAAAAAATTAAAAATCCCCAAATCAGTGGAACATTACCTTTTGAAAAAACTTAGTAGATTCAGATTCAGATTCTTTTATTCGACAATAAATTCAATTCATTTCAATTGTTAGGAGATAATGACAGAAATATATATAAACAAATGAAAAATAAGAAAAAAAATCTAGAGATCCACCCAAGGTACATTGCCATCAAGTTTGAGTTCAATCTGGTTGACGGTTTTGGCAAAGAAGTCCAAAATGTGAATTAGCACCGGAAAGACCATTGACTTACATGGTAATCAATAGGAAAGCTGCCTTTACCGATAAGTACCGCATTGACCAAATCGTCAAAAATCAGGAATCTACAGCAGTGCCACCTAGTGAACAACTGTGTTTGACCTTTTCACAAGGAACAAATTTTCAAAATTTCAGCTGAATATGAGTTACAGTTCTGGAGCAGAAGTCAAAAATAGCAAAAACACAGAAAAATTCATAAAAAAATAGATAAGAAATTGCAGTGCCACCTGGTGAATAATTTAAGAACCAGGAGTTCTTAGGAGTGTTCCTGTGTGATATAAAAGCAATTGGGTGAGCGGCTTTTGAGAAGAAAATATTTAAAGATTTGCCTGATAAAAGAACAAAAAAGTTCATAAAAAATAAGAGGCCTGGCTCTGCTCAGCTGACCTAGAAATTGATGACACTAGTGGCACTGTGGAATTGGGAGTAAGTTCAAGGTCATCTACATACTGTGTTTCTGCCCTTAACAGAGGACCACCACCATGCACAATATCAAGGTCCTAACTCAAATAGTTCTCAAGTTATAAAATACATAGTTAAATTCAGGAAAGTGAACCTGTGACCTTGGAAATAAGATCTGGGTCACTCACATACATTGTACTGTGTGAATGTGGCCTCATAGTAGACGACTAACATGGGCAACAAGTCCTAGTTGATCAAGTTCTCAAGTTGTTCAATGAACTGTAAAATTCAAGTAAGTGGGTCTGTGACCTTGCAAATGAAGTCAACGTCACTTATGTACTGTCTGAGTCTGGCCCTCATACATGTACCACTGCATGCAACATCAAACTCTAAGCAGTTTTGGAGAAGATTTTTTAAAATTTGGTCCAAAAAGCAACCCCCCAAAAAAGTCATAAAAAATCCAAAATCCCTTGTCCGTGACCATTTGAATGAAGTTGGTAGAGACCCATGAAAGATACATCCCCACCAAGTTTGAAGTGAATCTGGCTTACGGTTTTAGAGAAGAAGTTGAAAACGTGAATTACTACAGCCATCCCCAATCACCTACATAGTAATCAGTAGGAATGTATGTATTGTACCCGCATAGAAAAAATCGTTAAAAATAAGGAATCCATAGCAATGCCACCTGGTGTAAACATTCATGTGACCCTTCTACATGGAACATTTTCACCAAGTCTCAGCACAATCTGAATGACAGTTTTGGAGAAGAAGTTGAAAAGAGTGAAAGCACACAAAAATTCATAAACAAGAGGACCGTGACAGTCCTGTGCTCATCTGACTTAGTCTCCCTGTGACCTTGGATATGAGGTCAAGGTCACTGACCTACTTTGAATCTCAATTTTATAGAGGGCCATCCCCATGTGCAAGATCAAAGTCACAGTACAAATAGTTCTCAGGTAATCATATCAGTAAAATTCATCTTAGTGGCCCTGTGACCTTGAGAATGAGGTCAAGGTCACTAATGTTAAGTCTCAATCTTTCCTAAATAGAGGACCACCAACAAGTTCAACATCAAAGTCCTACCTTCCACAGTTCTAAATTACAATGTGAAAAGTAAATTTCACATAAGTGTCTGGGTCCCAGTGACCATGGGAATGAGGTTAAGGTCACCCATGTACTGTCTAAGTCTGGCCTCTGATCAGGACAACAATCATGTTCAACATCAAGGTCTAAGTTCAAATAGCTCTCAAGTTGTCAGATGAACAGTAAAATTTGAGCAATTGGCCGTATGACCTTGGGAATGAGGTCAAGATCACTTATCTACTGTCTAAGTCTGGCCCTCATTAAGGGCAACTAGCATGTGCAATTGGAATATCTTAGCCTTAATAGTTCTCAAGTTACCATATAAACAATGAATTTCATGCACCTCACCCTGTGACCTTGGAAATGAGGTCAAAGTCACTAACCTACTGTACATGTATCACCCTCATACCCAGAAGTGCCCCTATGCAATTTCAAAACAATTGGCTGAGTATATACAAGGATAAAGACTTTTGACGATTTGGCCAAAAATGAACAAAAAAATCATTAAAAATAAATTAAACTGTGACCATTGGAACAAACTTGGTAGATACCCACCCAAGGAACATTCCCACCAAGTTTGAAGTGAATCTAGCTGATGGTTTCGCAGAAGTCAAAAATTGTCAATTAGCATTGCAAACCACAATGACCCCAATCCCCTTTGACTTGTATGGTAATCAATAGGTATGTAAAATCAACAAGAGAAATTCTTAAAAAAAAAAAAAATCACTGGACCGTGACCATTTGAATAAACTTGGTAGAGACCCACCCAAGACATATCCCCACAAGTTTGAAGTGAACCTGGCTAACGGTTTTTAGATGAGGTCAAAAATGTGAATTAGATTTTCCCAAAAAATGAATAAAAAAATCATCAAAAATCCAAAAATCACTAAACCACGATCACTTGAATAATTTGGTAAAAACCCAGCCAAGACACATCCCCACCAAGTTTGAAGTGAATCTGGCAAACGGTTTTGGAGATGAGGTCGAAAATGTGAATTACCATAATGATTGCAATTCCCATTGACTTACGCAGTAAGCATTCAATAGGAATATATGCATTGACCAACAAGAACCTGAAATGAAAAATTTGTTAAAAATCTGGGATCCACAGCAACGCCACATGGTGAACAACCATCTGTAACCCTCCCACAAAGAACATATCCATTAAGTTTTAGCACAATCTGAGATATGGTTTTGGAGAAGAAGTCGGAAATAGCAAAAACGCAAAAAGATTCATAAAAAAATTGAAATAAATCGCAGCACCACTGGTTGAATAACTTAAAGTCTAATGGTCCCCAGAAGTTTCCCTATACAATTTCAAATTAATTGGCCTTGCAGTTTTGGAGAAGACAATTTTGTAAGATTTCCCCCCAAAATGACCAAAAAAATTCATTAAAAATCCAAAAATCACTGGACCATCACCATTTGAATAAATTAGGTAGAGGCCCATCCAAGACACATCCCCACCAAGTTTGAAATTAATCTGGCCTTTTGGAGAAGAAGTCAAAAATGTAAATTGTTGACAACGCATTATGGACAGAGGACCATAAGATAAACTCAGCTGGCTGACAAGTCAGCTGAGCTAAAAATATCATTGGAACGTGACCATTAGAACAAACTTACTAGAGACCCACCCAAGATACATTGCCACCAAGTTTGAAGTAAATCTGGCTGACGGTTTTGGTGAAGACGTCGAAAATATGAATTGTGGACAGACAAAAGCACAACGGATGAAGAACCATTCGATAAGCTCAGCTGACTGACAAGTCAGCTGAGCGAAAAATGGTCCACATAATGAACATTCTACATACATGTACTGATGAAATGAATCACACACATACCTGGCTCGAGCTCGGGCTTAGGGTCCTGTTCGGGCTCAGGTTCGGGCTCTTTTTCTTCCTCTGTTGCTGTTTCCTCTTTTGTCTCTTCTGAAATTTAAGAGTTGGCCCAATGAAATATTCACACCCTTTTATTGTAAGTAAACATTATGAACTCCAGGCAGAGTTTGAAATATTCTTATGAATAATTAATACAATGAAAAAGCAGTTTGTCTTTTCTTGTATTTAGTACAAATGTCCCTTGTCTACCATATTCAAGAAATGGGCTTGTATTCCAAGTACTAATAATTTCAGACACCATGACATCATAATGCTGTATGGGAAAACTCATCTTTATATATCTAATTAAATCACATTATTTTGTGAGCCCCTCCTCTGAGGAAGCCTCCAGAGAGAGCACAAACATATCAGGGGCAAAACTTGCCACACATTGCACATCATTTTCACATCAAATATTAAGAACTTGAGATATGAATAATCAGTGAAGCATTGTTCCCTGGACATGATACATCCATATATTTGTTTTAAACTTTTCTCCAATAATCATGTCTGACATACTGCAAATTGCTTTTTTTTAAAGTGTGTGTGTCAACACACACTTTTTTGTTTTTCCTTTCTCTCTCTCTCTCTCTCTCTCTCTCTCTCTCTCTCTCTCTCTCTCTCTCTCTCTCTCTCTCTCTCTCTCTCTCTCTCTCTCTCTCTCTCTCTCTCTCTCTCTCTCTTCTTTACCAGCAAATTTGTCCGACACTTTTCTCGAACAGTATTATACAAAGAAACTCCAAACTAGGCATGATTGTACCTCCATACAAGGAGTTTGACCGTTTTATACAAAGGAATTGAGATGTTTAAAATTGTGCAAATTAGGGGCATTTGAAAATTTAAATCTTGAATATCTTCAAAATTATAATAGATAGAGATGTCATTCCAACTTCTACTAGGGGGTTATTGACCACTGCGCATCTAATGAATTTAAAACCAACGTTGTAGCAATTTAAATTATGCTAATTAGCAGCATTTGAAATTTTAAAACTTGAATATCTTCAAAATTATTATAGATAAAGACGTCATTTTAACTTCTTCTAGGGGGTTATTGACCATTGGGCATGAAATGAATCTAAAGCAAAAGTTGTAGCAATTCAAATTATGCTAATTAGCAGCATGTAAAATTTTTAAACTTGAATATCTTCAAAACTATTATAGATAGAGATGTCATTTCAAATTCTACCAGGGGGTTGTTGACCATTGCCCATCTAATGAATCTAAAACAAAAGTTGTAGCAATTTAAATTATGCTAATTAGCAGTATTTGAAATTTTCAATCTTGAATATCTTTAACACTATAATAGATACAGATGTCATTCCAACTTCTTGTAGGGGGTTGTTGACCAGTGCGCACCTAATGAATTTAAAATAAAAGTTGTAGCAATTTAAATTATGCTAAATAGCACCATTAGTAACTTTAAATCTTGAATGACTTCAAAGCTATAATAAATAGAGATGCCATTCCAACTTCTACCCCTGTGTTATGGAATAGTTGTGCAATGTCATACCAATATGCTTTGAAGACACACACACTGATTTGCTCTGCAGCAAATCATCTTTGTTAATTTTTACATTATATTTATACTGCATTTACCACCATCAAAGCACAAGCTAGAGGAACTAATACAGGACATTGCCCCATTTCCCAACTATATACTAGTAGAAATACATGTTTAAACCAAAGGATATCCATATTTTCAAAATACTGCAAAATTCTGAGATCAGGAGTTTGTTTCTTTCAAAATCAAGCACTTCAAGCCAGTAAATGTATGCAGTTCAGTACATATGGTCTGTTGTAAGGATACAGTTCATTACACAGGGTCTGCTGTCAGGATACAGTTCAATACACATGATCTGCTGTCAGGATACCGTTCAATACAAATGGTCTGCTGTCAGGATACAGTTCAATACACATGGTCTGATGTCAGGATACAGTTCAATACAAATGGTCTGCTGTCAGGATACAGTTCAATATACATGGTCTGATGTCAGGATACAGTTCAATACACATGGCCTGCTGTCAGGATACAGTTCAATACACATGGTCTGCTGTCAGGATAAATTCAATACACATGGTCTGCTCTCAGGATACAGTTCAATACACAGGGTCTGCTGTCAGGATACAGTTCAGTACACATGGTCTATTGTCAGGATACAGTTCAATACACATGTTCTATTGTCAGGATACATTTCAATATACATGGTCTGATGTCAGGATACAGTTCAATACACATGGCCTGCATTCAGGATACAGTTCAATAGACATGGCCTGCTGTCAGGATACAGTTCAATACATATGGTCTGCTGTCAGGATACAGTTCAGTACATATGGTCTGCTGTCAGGATGAAGTGGTCCCTCTTTTAAGAGACCACTCCTTGGGCATGTCTTAAATGCTCACATAAAGTAAGTGGCCCCTTGTTGGAAGTACAATATTATGGAAAAGATGGAATTTGTGATGTAAAGAATGTGGTCTCAAAAGAGGGACCACTGCATCTAATAACCATGCTTTCTGGTTTGGTAACATTGCAAATTTGAAGACCTCATCTTGTTCAATTTAAAAAAAAAAGTGAAATTTTATACACATGCAAATCAAGCACTTCACAGTAATAAATATTTCAGTTGGATTATAAGTTGGACTATTTGAATTGAGTTTTACTGTTTCCACATGTACATTAAATTCAACAGTTTTTTCTTGAAACTAAAGAACTTTCTACTTATAAGACATTCCAAAGTACAATTCCAAGTTATTAATTTGTTACTGCCTCCCTTGTGGTTGTGAAACAATTATTGTTTCACCCTTTTTAATTGCAACCCGTGTAGTAACTTGATTTATCCCATTACAACTGATCTGACATAGGAATCTCAGCAAAAATGTTTTCCAGTAATGAAAGCCTTAAGTAAAAACTTTCAAGCGGATGACAATTTACATCCAATAGCTTTTGGGTGACTTGCGCAGGAAAAGATAGACTGATTTCATTAATGATTAGAGATGCAGACAACTTCCTAGAGAAGATCTTCTCACACTAACTTTCCTTACCTGTAATCTTGTGAGATCATCAAATGAATTACATTGGTTAATAAAGGTGCATGAGAACATCAGATTCTATGGCTGTCAGCGATGAAATGAAATGAAAATGAAATGAAGAATGAAAGAGTAGTTTCATGGCTGTCACTTTTACTCAAATGAAAGGAGCAATCAATGAAAATAATTCTACAGTACACAAGTGAAATGTACAATGAAGTGGGATACTATCACTGGCAGTGCACAAACAAATTGAAAAATGAATGAAGAGTAATTCTATGGTTTTGCCTGGAGACAAATGCATTCACGATGAATGAAGAGAGATTCTATGGCTGTAAGTATTACATCTATAAGCACACTACTGTATTGAACAATGAATCAACGCCGATCCTATGGGTGTAAGTACACAAATGCAATGGAAATGAATCAAGAGTAATTCTGGAGCTGTCAGTACATACATGAAATGAGCAGCAAATGAAGAATGAGTCTATGGCTGTGCAGATGATATGAACAATGAATGAAGCCTGATTCTATGGCTGTCAATACACAAATGAACAATGAATGAAGCCTGATTCTATGGCTGTCAATACACAAATGAA
The DNA here is from genome assembly GCA_964020975.1 of Hermodice carunculata. NCBI lineage: Eukaryota > Metazoa > Annelida > Polychaeta > Eunicida > Amphinomidae > Hermodice > Hermodice carunculata. The sequence goes on along the minus strand of CAXHWN010002137.1, from coordinate 195,209 downwards.
TAATGAATGAAGCCTGATTCTATGCCTGTCAATACACAAGTGTAATGGATAAGGAATCAAGAGGGAGTGAGTCTATGGCTGTACATTCACAAATGAAAGGAATAAAGTGTTATGGCTGTCAGTACACAAATGAAATCAAAATGGAATGAAGAAGGGGTGAGTCTATAGTTGTAAACACACATATAAAATCAAAATGGAATGAAAAAGGGGTGAGTCTATAGTCAAAATGCAAAGAAGAAGGAATGAGTCTATGGCTATAAACACACAAATGATATCAAAATGGAAAGAACAACAATGACATGAAGTCAGTACTCTGGAGATGACAGATTCGTATAATTCAAAGAAATTAAAATTTATCAACTTTAAGTGATGGTAGAGCACTGACCTTTTGGTTCTTCTGCCTCTTTGAGGCCCTGGACAATGCGGTTGTTGACCTCATCCATGGCTCTCTTTATGGCCGCCTCTGCAGCATCATCACCTACGTACCATCAAAAAATACATTGATACAACAACAGCTAATGGTACTTCCTCTTTCAATGGCAGTAAGGAAAATGTTGCTGGACTCTGAATTGATAGAATGATACTACATTCACGTTCTTTGCAAGTTGACCTTTCCTTCCAGTACCGGTATGCCTACAGTAGCAGGAACCATTAGAATGGTCCAGGCCAACAGCTTTTCTTCTAGTACCAGTATGCCTACAGTTGAAGAGACCATAAGAATGGTCCAGGCCAACAGCTTTTCTTCTAGTACCAGTATGCCTACAGTTGAAGAGACCATAAAAATGGTCCAGGCCAACAGCTTTTCTTCTAGTAGCAGGGACCATACAGTAGCAGGGATCATAAGAATGGTCCAGGTCAACAGCTTTCCTTGGCCTGCTTTTGATGAACTGCACTCAAAGTACTCCAAGGAAAGCTGTTGACTCAGTCAAAAGTTTGCACTGAAAAAGTCACTGGGACATACACAGCAGAACCACATTTGTCTTATTTGCAGAGTAAATGTGGATAGAAGTTTTCCAGTTCCATTTTGGGGGGGGGTGTCGTGGTTCAAAACAATCAGCAAAACATTAAACAACACACTGGTACTACTCACTCATGCACACACTGGTACTGCTCACTCATGTACACTTTCAATATTGCTCAGTCATGCACATATTGGTACTGCTCACTCATGAACACACTGGTACTACTCACTCATAAACACACTGATACTGCTCACTGATGCACACACTGGTACTGCTCATTCATGAACATACCGGTACTACTACCAATGTACACACCGGCATTGCCCACTCATGTACACAAAGGTGCTGCTTACTCATACTCACTGCTACTGCTCACTCATGGACACACTGGTACTAATCACTCATGAACACACTGGTACTGCTCATTCATGTACAAACCGGCACTACTCATGTACACACATGCAGGCACTGCTCACTCATGTAAACACTGCTACTGCTCATGCATGAACCCACTGGTACTGGTACTGCTCACTCATGTACACACTGGTAGCGCTACCCATGTACACATCTTTACTGCTCACTCATGTACACAGAGGTGCTGCTTACTCATGTACACTGGAACTGCTCACTCATGATCAAACTGATACTGCTCACTCCTGTAAACACTGGCACTGCTCACTCATGTACACACTGGCACTGCTCACCCTCGTACACACTGGTACTGCTCATTCATGTACACACTGGTATTGCTCACTCACATACACATTGGTACTGCTCACTCGCGTGCACACTGGCACTGCTCACTCACATATACACTGATACTGCTCACTCCTGTACACATTTGTACTGCCCACTCCTGTAAACACTGGCACTGCTCACTCATGGACACACTGATAATACTAACTCATGTACACACTGACACTGCTCACTCGCGTACACACTGGTACTGCTCACCGATGTACACACATGCATGTACTGCTCACTTGTGCACAAGCAGGTACTGCTCACTCATGTACACACAGGTACCGCTCACTCGTATAAACACTGGTACTGCTCACTCATATAAACACTGGTACTGCTCACCGATGTACACACATGCATGTACTGCTCACTTGTGCACAAGCAGGTACTGCTCACTCATGTACACACAGGTACCGCTCACTCGTATAAACACTGGTACTGCTCACTCATATAAACACTGGTACTGCTCACCGATGTACACACATGCATGTACTGCTCACTTGTGCACAAGCAGGTACTGCTCACTCCTGTACACACAGGTACCGCTCACTCATATAAACACTGGTACTGCTCACTCATGTATATGTCATTCATTCTACAGTCTCAGAAATGTCCCAATTTGCTGAGGGCAAGTGACAGAGTGAGATACACAGGTATGCGGCTTTATCACATCTTTGACGTTTTTTCTTTGTACAGAAATCAAAATCCTCATCATGCTAGCAGGAAAATGTATGACATGAAAGAACATATCACAGGGAAAGTCTTGGGTAAGCTTTTGACACTCACTGCCAACTATGCACAGGTTAATTTTAGCTTTTTTTCACTTGCATGCAGCAAAGCATCATAAAAATTAGGCAAGAGCCAATACATGGCAAATACCTGTCCTATATATACACCAGCCGTGCAATGATCCCTATGGATCTGTTAATCCCCTTTGCAGATCACTTTTGTTACACGGAAATGTCTCAAGAGACCTCATCTTGTGCCTATCTATAGCAATAGTAGTTTTAATTGACCCAGGTCCAAATAAGTATACATACAATAAATGTTAGCACAACCAACAACAGTACTTCAAGTATATACCGGTATATCAACACACACATGTATAGCTGTTGAAAATATAAAACCTACCATCATGTAATGAAGTACTTTTAAATATCATGAATTTACCTCAAGTCATTCACATGTGAAGCATGAATAATACAACCTGGATACACAGATCAATGTTCCTGGAACTTTTCTCTGATGTATGCCACAACAGAACACGGCTGAATCACGTGGGCTTCATCTTGGACAAGGCCGCATCTACAGAGTCTCTGCCGATCTACCTGCCTCTACCCTGAGCCGGTGGGAGGACAGGCGCAGCCATGTGAAAGACAATTGGATATGTTCGGGAATGCGATCCTTCAAGTCTTTGGCATACCTGTACTCTGTGCACTCATAAATCTGGGTTGACCTCTATATACATGATGTATTTCGATTTATTGCAAACAGTTATCTTGGATCGCAAGTCTGACATACTATTCCCTAACATATTATCCGTCCTTAATAATCTTTCAATGAGCACACCCGTACTCATACCAGTGTCTCTAGTTACAGCAAGGGTGAACATATATATACATGTAAGAGGGTAATCTTCCTAATTCTGATGGTTAATCATTTTAAGTAAAACTCTCTGTTTCCATATTACTACATTGTAAATCTTTCAATTGAGGATATTCAGGTTCTATAAGACTTAAATCATCAGTGTCTGACATTTGAACCATTTCTTTTTCACAACAAATGGTACATGTACATCTAAGTTCTAACTGAAGAGAGCGACAAGCTTCAACAAATGTTTTTTGCATTGCCTGTGCATGATGATTTATTGCAGTGGTAATTTCTTGATCTGTCATCAAAATACTGCCTAGATAAGTATAACTATCACAATGTTTCACAGTAAAGCTGTCCTCTATGCTTATTGGCTCCATGTCCTTTATGTTTCCCTTCACAGTCATAAACTTGGTTTTACCCTCATTTATCACCATATCTGAAGAGAAGCAAAAGTCTTTCAAAATGAATAATTTTGCAATACATTTCACTCTGGAGGTTGCCAGTATCACAGTACCATCCATAAGCATAAGTACCTGCAACCATTTCAGAAACTCATCCCACCCAGATTTTCCTTTGTACGTGTACCTTTATGTTATTAGTTATAACTCCTGGAAGGACTCCAGGCACTGTAATAAACACTGGTGGATTGCATCTGTATCTCCTCAGGCCGAGCTCCTTTACAGAGTAACAAATTTTAGACTGTACAAGGAGACTAACAGGCCTATTGTTTTCAGTTTTTATTTTTATTCTCGTTTTGTTCCAGCCACAGATGCCACGGTCAATGCCATCTGCACACTATACATACTATACACGTACGGTTTAAGCTACGTCATCGCACATACAACAGACGTTATAAGCTTGTCACTGGGAATATGAACCAAGCCAAGAATACAGGATGATAAACTTGGCACGTGCCACACCTCTCAACCAATGATGTTCCTCTTTAGTTTTTTAACGCAGAATATTATCAGTTACTCCTGGGAGGAGTCCAGGTGCTGAAATATACAGCAATGCATGCAGAGATGCCAAACGTCCCAGATCATCTGGGGCAGTCCAAATTTTTCATATCATGTCATGTGTCTGACATCGAAGAACTGAATGGATTCAACTGTCCCACATCTGCATAAATAGCTGTCAAAGCATAGAAAATCTAAAAAAAAAATGAAGGATTTAGTGGCGAGGATTATGATGGTGGCCAAAAGTATGCATAAATTTGGTGGTAAAATTCTTCTATAAGTATTGACAACTTCTGCTTTTTTTCTGTTTGATGCAACAAAAAAAAAAACTAAACAAAAAAAAGACAAAAAGAAAAAAACCACTGTGGACTGGCTGACCATGGACTTTGTCCTGGAAGCCTTTTTGACAATATTGGCATCACTGTAGATAACACGTGTACCTCTTGAGGGAGAAGGCCAAACATGCCCAGGGAGATCAAGATGCCATCTGCTGGTCTTTATTTCTCTTGACTGCTCTCCTTTATGATAAAGTGATTTCATCCTGTACCAAAAAATTAACAGCACCGACCCATTTAGTTTCCATGGATTATGAAAGCAGTCCAGAATGCCCTTATCCAGTCCCTCTCCATGGTACATATGTAGGCATAAAACTGTAAGGAATAGCTTTAACAGCAACATCTTTCTGCCACTGCCATGGGCACTGTTATCCGCACAATGTTCAGTCTGCACACAGTTTGGACTGGGTCAGAGCGTCACAGTCTGCACAAACATGACACCTGGTGTGCATCCCTGGTACTAGTCAAGGCCGAACAAGACAAAGATATGATCAAGTTCCCAACTTGGATACCCGCAAGTTCACAAGCTGAATGCTACAGTTCTCACCAAACATGCTGTGCCTCTCAGCCAACATGCTACACCTGGCAACCAACATGCTGCACCTCTCAAACATACTACACTTCTCAACCAACATACTGCACTGCTCAACCAACATGCTACACCTTTCAAATCAACATACTGCACTGCTCAACCAACATACTGCACTGCTCAACCAACATGCTACACCTCTCAACATGCTGCACCTCTCAACCAACATGCTACACCTTTCAAATCAACATACTGCACTGCTCAACCAACATACTGCACTGCTCAACCAACATGCTACACCTCTCAACATGCTGCACCTCTCAAACCAACATGCTGCACCTCTCAACCAACATGAGACACATTTCAAACCAACATACTGCACTGCTCAACAAACATGCTGCACCTCTCAACCAACATGCTGCGACTCTGCTGGCCCTTCGTTTCTGAGTATACATGTACATACACTCAGAGTCAGAGGTCATTTATGGCCCTACTATCTCCTGGTATATAATTCTGTATCCCGTTATCAAGAAACTAATGATCATTTCCCTCAAGTCCTTATAGATGACCTTTTATGTATCACTGCAAGCTTCCTTTGTTCCTACCATAGTTTTCTGTCGTCAACTCTCTCATTATACACAAGGACGGAGCTTACTCTATTGAGGCAATTACCTTGGACTTGAGCCAGGTCCAAAGCCTTTTGGAAGTAATCCAGTGTAGATTGGTATTCACCAAGTTTTACTGCAACAGAATACACAAAACAATCATAAATTATTTCTATTCAGTGTATGGCTATTAATGATAAATATTTCAAATACTCAATATCAACTTCTACAAAATACTTTATTTTTGCTCCTATGAAACAGCTTTAATTTTGCGCCTATAAAAGTTTAAATGTTCGAAGAAAAAAAAACAACAACGGAGTCATCAGCTTTTAAATTTACAGAAATAAGATTTTGAAAAGTTTCAAATAAACAAAAAGATTCTCATGTCCCAAAAAGTAAATGCATATTAATCTGGTAATAGTTACGTCCAAAAGCTGGACTAATATCCGAGGCCCCCATAACCGGCCTACTTATTGGATACATGGCATTCTGCAGTATTTTTTATTCAACTGTGAAACAAAGGAATGTTAACAGATAATACAGTCATCCATACATATACGCACACGTGAGTGTGTGTGGCCATAGAAATTCATCCCAAGTACAACTTGTTTTTCAAACTGTACATTTGCAGACCAAAAAAAGTTGCTAACCATCTGCCTGTGCTATTAATACTGTAGCATTCAGCTGCCAAAGCTCGTCCTCCGCCTCCTCTGCTGCCGCTGCTGACTTCTCCCCGAAGTCTCGTGCCTCAGCATGGTTGCCGGATTCTAATTGACAACGTCCAATTTCATGGTACAGCCATGTCGACTCCAACGGTGACTTGCTCATTGGTAGCTTCCCAGCGGGCAAAAAAACGTTGAATCAACGTTGATTCTACGTCAGGCTTCAACGTTGAAGTGACGTTGAAGATTGGTTGGATTTGAAAATTGGATCAACGTTGAAAAGCCAACGTCTATTCAACGTCAGGTTTCAACGTTGATTCAACACCAGATTTCAACGTTGTTTCAACATAGTTTCAACAGCAAAATTCAACGTTGAAATCAGGTTGAATGTTGGTTGCATAGCAGATTTCAACGGTGTTTCAACGTGGATTCAACTAATAATTCAATGTTGAAAGCGGGTTGAATACTGGTTGAATCTCAAAATTGGATTAACGTTGAACATTCAACGTTATCCAATATCCAGTTCAATGGAGATACATTACCTACGTCAGCAATTCATTACCTAAAGTTGATATTTGATAAATTCCAACTTTAAAAAAAAAAGAAAAAAAATGGAGACTGCGACCTGTTTAACATTCTTTTATTCAGGATGATACATGCACATATACATGTATATCTCTATATCTGGTGGCATATGCGGCCTATGCACGGTCCTGTTCTGTTGTCTTCTTGCCACTTCCTCCACACCGTTTTGGTGCATCTTTGAGTCATTTAGACTTGGCGTAAAATATGTTGGTCTGTGTCGTGCCCTGTCTCTGTAGCACAGCACCTGCAACAATATTTTAGAGACTTAAAAATCAACAGATAAAACAATGTGCAACATCCCGAATAGCAAAAGCAGTCACAAAATTTTGTCTGTCCAGACACTTAAATCATGTCCCTTGGTTTCATAAATACAAAGATCAACAATACTGTATTGCCTACTTGATAAATATGGTGAGACAAATGTTTCATAACTTTATCAGTTACATAATTAAAGAGTATATATTATGTGCATTATTAACATGTGCTCAAAAAACCTTGCTCTAGGTGCTACGTGGAATGATAGATTCTAGTTGGCCTGATATGTTTCCTGTGGAACAAAGTTATCTAGCATATCATTTGTTATCACTGGTGAGAAACACAGATATCTTTGCAAGGCGTTATCAGTCAAGCAATTATACTTTTATTTGGCAAAGTCAATTTTGCCACTTAAATAGCCCATACAAAATGTTGCTGAGTCACCTGTTCATGGCAAATTGAATAATAATGCATGTTATAACACTT